>JAXQQM020061074.1:0-232861 GCA_034641835.2 Pinus albicaulis
TTCGCGGAGTTCAGACCCCTTTCCTTTTCGGAGTTATCCCCTTCCTTGCCCGATGCGTACAAGCGACTACGTACCTGCATTTTGCCTCCATTTTGCTTGAAAAGGTTTGAAAATACCAACTGTTCATATTTGTGTAACGGTAGGAATATACCGGAACTTCGTTATTGATGGATTTATTTAGAGACAAAAGCTAGAGAAGTCCCTCAAACAAAGAAGCTCCTACTTGAGGGGGGATATCGAACTTTTCGTAGCCCAGAAACCCCCCGCCAAATTCCTTTTTTACGGATAGTTTAGGAAAGGTTCTCTGCTGGCTTCATTTCCATTGTTACTTATTCTCTTGCTCACTGCAAATATTGGATATGATCCATAGAAATATGAGCGATATATGTCTCTTTATTGCCTACCCTTATGGGCGATATCCTAGTTTATGTCCTCATTAAAGATAACTAGTGTTTATGTTTTCGAGGCCGAATTATGAGATTTAGGGCAAAAAAGTGCGACCTCAAGGCCAGGTCACACTTTTTGGGCAGATAAGTGTGACCTGCAGATCCAGGGCTGGTTGCGGCAGATTTCAGAAAATTTTGTCGTCTCAGCTGCGGCTGATGTCGGTCACCTGCACAATATAGCCAGAAACACACGAAAGTGAGAAATTTGAAAGTTTGAGGGTTTTAGAGGAAAAAAAACTAGCATAAAAATAGGAAAAACAAAAAACTGAAGAGAAACCCTAGGGTATGAAATAACTGGATATACAGGAAAATAGAAAACGACAGTGGTCGCAAAAGAAAACCCGTGTGGAGTCGCCAATTGTTAGCATGAATTTTTGTCGTAAAAAACTCACTTTAGCTATGCATATCAAGTAGCCCTAACATCAAGTATGGCCGCATAATATCTTTAGATTTGCTGCATAATATTAGATCTAAGCATAAAAGACATTAAGAAGATAAAATGTGAAATGGCTCCATGCATCCAATGGACAAGGCAAGAACAATGTATAAAAATAATCTTTTATTATATTAAATAATGGGGCACCTAAGAGGAAAACAAGAAAGGTGTTTTCCAGTTCTCCTCAGTGGGATGGGTTCTTGGAAGTCCTCATTGTTTCAAATCTAAAATTCCTCTTTTTGGTTGATATGAAAAACCCTAACAAACATGAAACTCAATGGGAGTTCAAAATGCAAACAAAATGAAATTGGTGACCAAGAGTAGATCTAGTGTGATCTAATGCAATGGAGGTGACTAATGAATGGGAAAAACCCTCCTATTTATAACAAAATATTGGGGTGTTCTAGAACCTGGTGCATGAATAAAATATTATTAAACATCTTCTAAAATCACCCTTTAGGAATATTTTATTATATTTGTTGGAGGGAAAAGGGTTTTTGACTTGGGTCAATTCCTTTATTTATAAATAACAAATAAATAAATGATTTATTTATTATTTAAGGGAAATGAGGGGAATATAATTAAATAAATAATGATTTATTTAATTATTTAAAAATGACTTAGTCAAATTTAACTAGGAATAATATTTAAATAATGATTTAAATAACTTATTCTTAGGAAATTATTAAATAAATAATGATTTATTTAATTAATTACCTTGCTTTGGGTTAAATATGACCAAGAAGTGTAAACAAATGTGGTGAAAGTGATTTTACTTGGGGTAAAATTGGTCTTACATGGTGTACTTGGGTTCATCTAACGATAATGGGTTATATGACCAAAAAATGGTGTAACAAACTATATTATGTCAATTTGTGGAAAGTAGATTTTTGGAGCAAGTAAGGGAAGAAGCGCAGAAAGATCCCGAATACCAATTTTTATGGCAATAGATGGAAGAAATTAGAAAGCAAGGAAGTACATCTGAGTATGGAATAAATGAAGATCATATGCTCACTTTCCAAGGTAAAGTGTATGTGCCTAACCGTATGGATTTGAAAGAGCTGATAATGTACCATCGCAGCAATTATGCAGTTCACCCAGGATACCAGAAAATGTTGAATGCAATTAAGAAGGTATTTTTCTGGCTTGGTATGCGTAATAAAATTGTTGAATATCTAAGTAAATGTTGGAGTGTCAGCAGGTAAAGGTGGAGCATCAACACCCCGCGGGATTGTTACAGCCCATACCTATACCTGAATGGAAGTGGGAGGTCATATCCATGGATTTCATTACATGCTTACCCTGAAAAAAAAGGAAAAATGACTCCATCATGGAGGTAGAGGATAGATTGAGTAAATCTGTAGATTTTATACCTATGTAGTCTACTTACAAGACTGTACAGATAGCCGACATATTTATGAAGGAGATTTTCAGGTTGCATGGAATTTCGAAAATAGTTATTTCAGACCAGGATGTTAAGTTTACTTCTGCATTTTGGAAGACCTTGTTTTTGGGACTAGGAACTCAGATAAACTTCAGAACAACTGATCATCCCTAGACTAACGGTCAAACAGAGCGAGTAAACCAAGTGCTGGAAGACATGCTACGCATGTATGTATTACATCAGCAACTAAATGGGAAGATTATCTATACCTTGTTGAATTTTCTTACAACAATGGTTATTAGGGGTCCCTGAAGATGACTACTTTCGAGGCCTTGTATGGGAGGTAGTGTCACACGCCCATAAATTGGAGCAGCCCCGAGACAAAATTAATGTTGGGACCCGAGATGCTTGTTGAAATGGAATTAGAGGTAAAGAAAATAAGACAAAATCTGAAGGTTGCACAGGATCGACAGAAGATCTATGCAAATAAGAAAAGGTCTTATCGGGAATTCGAAGTGGGATGCCATGTGTACATGAGGATCAAACCAAAGAGGAGTACCTTGCGGTGGACCTCTTGTGCCAAGTTGGCTCCCAGATTTTGTGGACCCTTCAAAATTTTGGAAAGGGTAGGACCTGTAGCCTATCAGATAGCTTTACCCAACCATAGTCGAGTACACAATGTGTTTTATGTGTTCATGTTGAAGCGTTATGTGCATGATGCAAAGCACGTAATACATTGGCAAAATATATAGGTAGGATAGAAATAAAAATTCTAACTTGAGATATATATTTTTATGAGAAATTGACATGAAACCTTGTTGTTTGTAGGTAGAACCGGACAACGAATTCCTGTTCGAGCCACAACACATACTTAACCAAAAGGAAATCATACTCTGCAAGTGAGTTGTCGCCCAGGTTAAAGTGTGATGGAAGCACTTCGGCCTGGATGAGGCTACTTGGGAGGATGAAAAATTTGTGCGAGAAGTTTACTCAAAGCTCTTTGCAGAGTTAAAGTAAAAAACCGAAGATGGTGTTACTTCCAGGGGAGAAGTTGTGACAACCTCATTAAAGATAATTAGTGTTAACTAGTTAAAAGATAATTTTATTATTATTGTGTGAGGAAAAGACTTAAATTATTATTGTTTGTCTGGAAAGTTGTTTTACTTGTAATTAGTTATGAATAATAATTAGTTGAGAGAATTTCTTAAGGAAAGTAAAAGCTGATGGTAAAATGTTTTCCAAGAACTGGAAGTGGTTGGGGACAGTTGGAAACAGTTACTTGCTCCTCTGAAGATAAAAGGTTTATCCCAGTGAGGAGTAGGGGTTTTGTTCTAGTTTTGAGGGAGTGAGGATTTTCCAGAGCTGGTAGAGACCAGTGGAAAGATCAGTAAGAGAATGCGAAACTAATTTTTCTAGTATTGATTGGACTGGCTATCCTGTGGTCACAGCAGAAAGTGAATCCACTATTAACCCGTACCATCGAGATCTGGAGCTCGGGGGCAAGAAGAGGAAGAAATCACCTCTCTTGATGGTTGGGAGGACCACATCTTAAAAAAATGTGATTCAGATAAGTACAAATGGGTTATTTGTATTTTTGTGATTAAGTATTGTATTATTACACAGTTTTATAATGGTACAGATGTTATTCCTCTTAAAACAGAAGGAGAAATAGGCTGTTAAATATGATAATTTCTTTCTTATAAATTCTGCCAAACTATAGATTAGTTTCTATGGAGAATAGTAGGAAATTAAGAAGGAACAATAGTTTCACTGTAATTTATGGTTCTGCTAGTTACTACAAAGAAATTCTATGTATTTAATACAATGAAATTTATAAATACAGAAAATAGAACCATTGGTATTAGGTTCTGAACAATTCCCTACCCAAGACACATCGTTCTTTACAATCATTATATGCTATACACAGACTCTAGTAAATGGTGGTCCAAACACCCTATTATTAAAGCTGTTAACAGAATCTCAATCAAAATATCTGAACCTCAGTGTAGAAATAACATTGAGAAGGGAATCGAATGTTATGCAATAAACTACATGCTTTCCATCATTAGAAATTTCATAAATAGAACACGGGTATTATTGAATTAAGAAATACTCAGTATAGCTAATAAGAAGAAAACTGGTATAATACATGCTCAGTTTCAAAAAATGGTAGACAGAAAACTCCATATCTATAATAAATATCAACTCTGAAATATCTGGAAATAATTAAACTCACACTGGCAACTTAAACATATATTCTCTTGCAAAATAAGTATATAATAGTAAAAATGTGCGAGTACCGAATATAGTTGCGAGTGAAAGAAATTCAGAAAAGTAATGAATAGAAACAAGTTCTTTAACAATTTCGAAAATTACTACTGTACTGTACTGTGCATAAATTGCAAACATATCAAAATCATTTGAATATATGCATACTCAGGAACTTTCATCATAAATAATAAAAGAGTATATTACAGACTTAAACCCTCAAAGAGTTCCATAAATCCGATGAAGTGACGAGCATGAAATAGGAAACCCTCGAAATAAAACCCAGGACTCGAAAGACGAAGAACAAGATTCCATGTATATTCATTATAGAATTTGTTCTTAAGACTTGACTTAAAGAGGTAATTATCCTCTGAAATAACTTATCAAATTAACTCTAGAACTTTTTTCGGAACGATGATTTAGGAGGAGAAACATCTGTCCGTCAAGATACCTGTAGAAAGAACCAATGTATTAGCCAGTTGCCGATGGAGACTCGGCAGGAAACATCAAGTATAGGCTCAAGTGCCAAAAGCGATTGGGATGAAGACACTGACCTGCCGAAAAATGAGATGCATAAAAGGAAATGATTAGCAGTGGTAATTTTATTAATTTTGTCTAAATTAAAATGCGAGGAAGTAAATAAAAAAAAACTAAAAAAAAAAAAACTGGTAAGGACGAGAAGGTTTCTAACTTGTAGAAGGTAAGATTATCTTGCGAGCCAGCCTGTGCAGTGTCAAAGAAGGAAAACAAGGTAAAGAAAAGTAAACCCTCATGAGATGCTAAAAAAAACTTCCTTACAACAAGAACAATAATGCTTTAACCAAAAACCTTGACCAAATACGATAACTCTTCTTTACCTGACTGTATTTCTTTTGTGCAAAGCAACCTCGTGGTAAGGACGCCATGGCAGACAATGAAGGTTTTGGTTCTTCTTCTCGACAAGCTCTCTTCTCTGAGGTGACTGTGAATGGAGGGTTGAGACTTTCGTCGAGGATCTAGACCCAAAGTTTAAAGATGTCTGAAGAATCGATTAAAGCCCGAGAGCCGAAGGCTGGCCTCAAATCGAGAGCATTTACCTCGGAGGCGCAGAGAATAAAAAGGAATAGAGAAGAAAAGCAGTAAAGAGTTGAGAACTGAGTTTGGAGTATGAGTTAGGGTTGGCAAGATTAAATCAAGCATTCCCATCGAAAGTATTAACCATTGATCAAGGAGCCGATCGACGGTGATGGACAAGTGAGTACCATAAAAAACTGTGAGGCAAATCCGCAGGAATTCTTGCAGTTGTCAAAAGTAATAAATGCCCAATACTGTGGTGATAAATATCTTTGCCATGCTAGCTAACCCGTCGTCAAGAAGATCAGGTAAGATTCATGTATCGAATTTCATGAATCATTGTTATGGTGGGTAAATTTGCATCGAATTCAATCTCTCCAAACTTTAATAAAAAATTACTTCGTAGTCTATACATATAGTATAAATAATTTATACCAATGTCGTGATGTTTGATATGTAAGCTAAGCTGGATCTTAGCATGTGAGCTTATCAACTAAAGGTTAGATAAGATTTTGGGGTTCGCTGTATGAATGAAGAATTTCCTTCGTCCTTAGTGATTAAGGTTAAGACTCAAAAATGATTATGGTAATCTAATTCTAATATTAATCTAAAATTACATATTATAGCTATTTAAGTGTAAAATTAAAGATTAAATTTTATTTTACTAGATAGGTTCTAGATGTTACAAATATTAACAAAATATTTTTTTATTATAAACGGTAAAAAAAACCTCTATTTGAATTCTATAACATTAATTTAACAATGCTAATCATCACTCTCCTCCAAAATTTGTGGACATACCAGACGTTTGTTTTAAAACATATTTTTAAATATAAACTTTACCTTACTTACACATTTTGTAATAAAGAAGTTTATGTTTTTTACTATGTTTCGAATATAGAGTAGAATTTGTTTTGAATGTAGAATAGAATTTATTGTAAACCAAAACAGGTATTCAGATGATTTTTTTTTCCCAATTCATCTGTATTTAATAACTATGAAAAATAGTGATGATCTTGGAAATATTTTTCCATGAAAATGAAAAATAATAATGGCCACGGAAATATGGTGAGGGAGAACATAATTAAAAAATGAAAAATAATGATGAGCAGAGAAATATCTGTATGACTCGACTCGAGTGGGTATATGGCCGCAAATTTCAGAGAGAATCACAGTAGTTTCAAATTTTAATGAAGAGTGGTTGAATTTTGAAAAGTAATCAAATAAATGTTTTCATTGACTTGACATCTGTCTGATCAGATTCTATTTTCCCATCTATTGGCATGCGTTGTCCTTGATGGCAACCTACTTGATGAAATAAGATTGCTGGCAATATGATGCAATGTGTTGTCTTTGATGGAAACCTACTAGATGAAGTTGTCCTTGATGTAAACTGACTTGATGAGTTGTCTTTGGATGGAAACCTACTTGATGTAGTTGTTCTTGATGGAAACCTGCTTGATGAGTTGCCTATGATAAGCAACCCATGTGTTAAATATGTAAGGATGATGTATCTATGTGTTAAAAGGAAGGATGATGTATCTACAAATTAGCTCAGAAGTAACAGAAGAAAGGAATTCCAGTAAAGTGCCAGAGAAATGATAAATAATTCATGTCACAACGCATACGCGGGTTTGTTAAGGAGAAGTAGCGTATGCACACGGAAAAGTATGTGCCAAGTCGTGTATGCCTATTTGCGCTCTAATTTTATAAAACCAGGGGACATACCCATGGTTTTGGCACATAGTATTGAGCACTGGATTATCTATTTGATCCCGTCCAGGAATACCATCGAAAGTGGTGTGGTTTTGGCTCATGGTATTGACAAAGGCTAAATCTATATAAGGAGAAGAAGATCATGGTGCAAGGGTGTGCATGTGTCTGGGCATGGAATGAATACTTCACTCTGGAGTATATCTGTATGGATTGAGTAACAGTTTACTGATTGATCTGAATTAATAATGCACCTATGAAGAAAATGATGAAGCGAGATCTCTAGATCTGAAATGTATATGTATTTTCTAGATCTGTTTATGGAATTTTTAGATCTGAGATGAGGCGAAATACTTTCTGAAGTAAAGGATGAAATCTGAGTTATTTATCTGATCTGAAAAGTTGCACAGTCTTGAAAAGTTACAGATGTATACGCAGGTTCGCTTCAGTAAAAGCGTGTGTATACGCGGGTCTGCTTAAGGAAAAGCGTGTATGGACAGATAGGGTTTTCTGAAGAATGCACAGAAGTATACGTGGGTTTGTGTGCATGAAAGCGCGTACATACGCAAGTTCAGTGAAGTAAAAGCACGTATGGGATCTAGGGTTTGTTGAAGTAAGTGGAATGAAATGTCTGATCTGTTTTGATGTTTTACTGTTATCTGTCAATGATGTATTCATATAGAATTGGGTTGTTTGAATGATGAATATGTTGCTGATTATGTTAATTGAAGATCAAGTCGTTGGTTGATTGGTTGATGATTCAATGAATGAATTGATGGGGTTATAAGTTTCAGTTTGATGAATGTTGAGCTTAAATGTGTGGAGTGGGTCCAGTCTAAAAATATGATGAAAAGTGGCCTACAAGTTGTGTTGTATGGAAGCTGTTGGATCCAATATGAAAATTGATGAAATGTGGTCCGTGGTGGTGCTGAGGGTCGAAGCCTTCAGTGAGGGGGTCGTAGCTCCCTTCCATTGGTAGCTGGTAAACGAGAGCAGGGGGTTGTAGCTCCCTTCCAGGAGAGGCTGGTAAACGAGAGCAGGGGGTTGTAGCTCCCTTCCAGGAGAGGCTGGTAAACGAGAGAAGGTTGTAGCGTTCTGCAGGTGGGTGCCTGCGTACTGGTATGAGTCTGCGCCAGTACATGGTTGTAAGATGTTTTCTTTATAAATAAAAATATTGAAGACAAAGACGACGGCAGCGGTGGTTTTCTCCCGACTTGGGTTTCCACCTTAAATCCTGGCGTTCATGTCTGTTGCTTATGTGTGATGGTTTATTCTGTTATTACTGCAAAAGCTTACTGCTAACTAAACATCTGATGAATGAATGATGCATAGATCTAAGTAAAGAACTAAATGCATAATAAGATCTCTGTATATACGCAAGTTTTATGAAGGTTATCCGCGTGTATACGCGAGTTGTGTTCAGTAAAGTAGCGTATGGATTTTAGAGAAAGAAAAAGTAAAAATTTTTCAGTCTACACTAAATACTGATTCACCCCCCCCCCCCCCTCTCAGTATTTTTCCCAACAATTGGTATCAGAGCAGGTCCTTTTGCAAAAGCTTGATCGCTTGAAGGAGATCCGTCACAATGGGAAGGAAGCAAAAGAAGAAGGCTACTCAAAAGGAAATATCCCAGAAAACATGTTCAGTAGAAAATGAAGAAGATAAAACAGGTACTGATTGTTGTTCTTGTGATTCACCTTCTTGTGCATGCAATGGTGAAGTTAGTGAAAGTAATGTTATGGATCTAGAAGAAGCTCTCAAGATTAAAGTTGAAGAAAAACAAAGAGCATCTAATAAGCAAGAATCTATCTACAAAGAAATGATCTCTAGAATGAAAGAACAAATAGAAATGTATCAAAAATTGTAGGATAAAGCAACCTATCAAAATAGAAGACTTGAAGCAGAAATCCTCTGTCTCAATACAAATCTGGAAAAATCAAATAAGAAGAATGAAGAACTTAAAGCAGAAATCATCTCCCTGAAAGAAGATCTTGAAGATCTTCTACAGACATTTGAAGAACAAGAAAATGGGTTGAAAGAAGAGATTCTAAAATTGAATGATCAAGTAGAAGAAGGAAGAAGGAAAGAAGAAAGCATGAAGAAGCAATGCCAAATATTGGAGGTTGAGGTAAATATTTTGAAAGGTAAATTAGAAGAAAAAGATAAACTCTTGAGGTTTCAAGATAGTACTAAGATTCTGGACAATATTCTTAGTAGTCAAAGGTCTCCTTCTATTAAATTTGGTCTTGGTTTTCATGAAACTGTTAAAGGAGAATCTAGTTCACAAGGAAGTGCTAAAGATTCAAAGGATATCAATGCAAAATCTGAAGTGTTGAAAGAAACAAAAGATCAACCGACAATCATGAACTCTCAAAAGAAATCATTCCCTCCTATGATCAATAATGTTGAATGCTTTAAATGTCATAATTATGGGCATATTGCAGCCAATTGCAGAAGCAGAATGTTTCAGTCACATACAAACAGATTCTACACAGAAAGGTACTCTGGTTTCTTCAAGGGATATTGTTTTTCATGTAACAAGTATGGTCATAAAGCAGCTGATTGCAATAGAAGGAAGAATAGAACAACACATTATGATCCTTATGCTTACTTTTCTAGTGACACAAGATTTTATGCTTGTAACAAGTATGGACATGTAGAAAAAGAATGCAGGATGAACAGATCTGAGAAATTGGAGAATTTTCAGCACACTAAAAGAAATTTCAAGCAAAGCTGGAAAAAGAAGGAGGACCGGTCAGAAATGTAGGTAATATTGACCCTACTGCAGTCATCCGCTTCTAAAGCTTACTTATCATAAGGACTGCAGTAATAATGTGAGATACATTATAGGGATTAGTAATGTATCATCACAGGGGGAGCAATGTATGGTGATTCCCATGATTGGTTTGATAATTCTGCTTATGTTTATTTTTGACAGTGCATCTGATGTGAAGAAGACAGGTACAGGTGGTACAAATTCAGGGGGAGATGAAGTTTTGGAAATTTTCAGTGTTTCACTTTCTATACACAAGTTTAGTGAACTAAAGTCGCGTATACACGTGAGTTCTGTTGAATATAGAAGCGTATGCCTTTTGGTTAAGGAAAACAATGAGATAGCTCAAGAACAGGAGCACAGGTTCAGGGGAAGCATCAGTCTAACAACTAATGATTGCATTGATGGCATTGTATCTGATTATTCCTTAGTTCTTGCTCAAATGATGATGGCTTGATACATGGTTTCTTATGATGAGATTATGGATGAGCCCTGATTGCCTTTTGCTGAAGAGTATCTTTTGTTTTCATACATGGATGAGTTGGAAGTCTTAGATTCAGAGATAAGAATAGATCATGCAGAGTTTGTTGCTAATGACTTTTGTCACGGTCGAGACCTTTTATACATAATTCCTACACATGTTACATCATGATAAATCTTGAAGATCTTGGTGATATTAGATCACATGGATGATTGCTTGATTGAAGAAGTTGTTCTGATATGATAATCCCTCTTGGGAAGAATATGCTGATGCTGCAAAGAGTCTGAAGGCTTGGTTACTAATGTGCTTATGCTACAACTGTTGGATGACACTTGAAAAACATAGCTACATTGTCCCATCTTTCTTCTCTCATATATTCCAGGAAAGCATTCGGATATCTCAAACAGAAGCTGGGAGTAGTCTCTGCCATGCAGAAGAAGAGATCTACTTAATTTCAGAAGATTAAATGGGATACGCGGATTTCCTGAAGGACAGTCGCGTGTATACGCGAGTTCAGACACATAAAACCGCGTATGGGTATTTGTTGACAAAATTCTTCTGGGTCAGCATTCTTCAGCACAGCTGTAGTACTGTTTGGTATCTCTGGTGGTGCTCCAATGCTCATAATTCTATTTCATTCTCTGATGTTTCTTGATAAAGATGCCTTGATGATTTTCTGTTGAAAGTGTTCAGGATGCACAAGCTAAGGGGGAGCATTGGTCATGTGGAAAGGATGCATTGTTGGCATTCTCTTGTTTTGCTGTGATCTGATCTCATGTTTGAGATTCCTTGGTCTTGATTATAAAAATTCATATTTGTAATTTGATGAAAAGGTCATGATGAGACCTATGATGTAAAATTGTAATATTCAGTCATGTAAGGACTTGTTCAAATTTGTAAACCCACTTGGTTGGGTAGTTGAGTCAAAATGTGTAAAACCACTTGGTTGGGTACTTGAGTCATATATGTAAATCCACTTGGTTGGATCTTTGCTATAAGTATGAGTCCTTGGTGATAGGAAAGGTCATAGAGTCATGTACTTCATTGAATAATATGTTTGAAGATTCAGCATGAACTCAGGGGGAGCATGGTAACTTCAATGCACATCAGATCTACAAAGCTCTTCTTTCTACATGAGGAGAAAAACCTTGTTTTGGTTTTCATCCGCCCTTTGCCCTTGATGTCAAAGGGGGAGAGTAACATGGTGTTTGAATAAGGGGAGAGCATCATGGTGTTTGCATAATGGTTATATTCAATGTATCTATATGTTGTGATGATTTAGAGGCTAAAATATAGTTGATTGAGGAATATCCCAATAACTATCTTTTTCAAACAGTGAAATGTGTCATTTACGTCGGTTTAATAGAAACAGAATCAAAGTTATTGGCATGGGATCATAATGTAGATAATGAGTACAAAATGAAAATGAATTTCATCCAAAGGGTCAGATTTATTCATAATGAATTCATAGAAAAATGTGGTGGCAATAAGGCACAAGTTAGTCAAACATTTCGGAAGGTATGTTTAATGGAAACAGGTTATCAAATTGATGAAAAAATCAAAGCAAAAGATGCAAAAATGCATTCAAATATATTTAGAAGCATGGATAACATTTTTCAGTTGGCATTTAGAACTAGGAAGATATGAGATTTAATTGATGAGATCTTTGAGCAGTGAGAGAATATTTCCATAAAAAATCATAAGGTTAAAAAGAGTAAACCCATAATATGTACCAATAGTAAGACATGTCCTGAAATGAAGCACATTTCAGAGGATATGACTATCACACCTTGGAGAACAATGCAAGGAGTGAAGCATGAGAAACTAGTCAAATTAGTACTATCTCATGTGAAGTCAGGTGAATTATCAATGGATGAAATGTGCGCAGAATTTCAAAAGTAACTTTCTTGAATTATTTCTTATTTTCCTTTCGTTATAATTTTCATTTAAATAAAACATAATGTTGTTGGTAGAATTTGTTATACATGTCACTATATTAACAATTTTAAATTTATTTATTTAGTCAGAAGATTTTTATGAAAATACAAGAACATATGGTTAAAATGTTGAATGAAGACAGTTGGGATGATGATGTGCGCCACTACCCAGAATCAAGTTCTACAACAACACTTAAAGATTTTTATATTTCATTCAAGAAGGTATGTTTATTTATACATTCATTTTATTCATATTTAAACTAATTTTATTTTATTACTTATACATATATATTTTTATGTCATTAAAGATGTCGAATAAGGATGGAAATGGAGTACCAAATACTTTCAAAAGCTTTATTGAAAAAATTAAGTTCGAAAAGATGAGAAAGAAGCGTCCTATGAATGTTGAACTTGATCCTACTCTTAATCATTTCGTTTGGAATGGGCTCGACAATATCCAATATCAAATAATACAAGGTGACTGTGAAGACATTGCAAAACCAATACCTAAAAGAGAATATGCCCTAGTTATTGCAAATATTCCTCATGGTTTCAATTTCCTAGACATTGAATATGATAGTGAACCATATACTTATCAAGCTTTTAGTAAAGTGGTTATGGGTTTTCAAGAAGTCACAACATCACCACTTTGGAGATTTGTGAAATTTCATTCAGACACACAATTTGTAATGTTATTAACAAGCTTTAAGGGAAAAACAAACTCAGGGATGCAACTTACATGGTAAGAATATGAAATTGTATGTTTGATTACTATTAAATTTTTTTATTTAAGTACAATTTAATTGAACTTTTACTATGTTATGTTACAGGAAGAAGTCAAATATTATTTCTTTCAAAGATCAGCCTATTCTAAATGATTTTGAGTTCATCCATGTTGAATGTTGGACAAAAGAGGATAGATATAAGCATATTCTTATTAATTGAGTAGATGGGAGGAGTCATAGTCAAGTATTAATTCATGAGGCAGCCGTAAGAAAACTAACATATGAGGATAAAGATGCAAAAGGAGATATAGTCAACATTTATCAGAAACCACATGCATTTATTAACTGTCTTATAGATCTATGTTCAAATGAAGGAGATTGGGTTTTGGATTTATTCTTAGGTTCATGTAAGTTTTATTATACAAATTTGAATTTCAATATTTTATTTTTTACTTTTTATGTGTTTATACTAATTTACTTATTTATTTATTTTGTGCTTGATGATTAGGTACAACACTATCATGTTGCCTACAAAAAGGAAGAAATTGCATTTCCATTGAGAAAGACCCAGTGCAATGCAAATTTATTCAACAAAGAATTAACGCTCTTCAATTTCCTCTAGATGTGAAGCAAGATGTTGGTTTGAGGAAAGGGGATTTTAATGAATCACATGTGGTAAAAAAAGAAAAGGAACCTCAACCACCATTATATGGAATGATTGGAAAATGATACTTTGGAAGATTTGCAGACATGAAAGATCCATTAGAAGATGACAATCACCAAAATGAAGCAGAAAATGTTGCGAAAGAAGACATTAATGATATTCTAGAAGATGTTGAACATGGATTACTTGATATTCTTGATGATCTTTAAGTTATGCTTGCAAATAAAGCTCAGTTTTGAGATCTATTAATCAATTTTACTTGTAATTTTTATACTTTGATATTTTATGAGAAGAATCCTTTTTTTTTTTTCAAAAAACTCGTGATTACTATTATTTTTTGACATAAAATTCAATAAAAATGTTATTTTCTTAAGTTTTTTGTTTTTAAGATTTTCCCAAAAATTTAGTTTATTTAACATGTTTTTTAACAAAAAGTCTCTAAAAGTTTATTTTTTGCATTCTATTTATATTGAGAATGTTTATTTTTTTGTCATATGGTTCAAAATATTGGTTTTTTAGTGACAATTATTTGATGTGGATTGAAATATTAATTAACAATACATAAACATATAGAAAATATAAACTTTATAATATTGACCCTTTTTTTTTTATTTTTTTATCTATGTGAAAAAATGAAGATTTCATAAAAAATTGTTATTTAAAAAAAAAAAATCTTTTTAAAACACAAGTACGTAAATGCACTTAAAAATAAACATCTCACGGAAGAAGAAATTAGAAAATGTATAGTGTCAAAATCAATACTCTAAAAAAAAGTGGGTGATGATACACCACCATTATTCAAAATCGACACGAAAAGCATCACATAACAAAAAAACCAAAAACAAAAAAAATTTAAAGTACCAAAAACATGCTCCAAAAAAAAAGAGTGATTCTTCATCACCACTTATCAAAATTGGGTGTTTTTCTTGGTACCTCAAAAAAGTAGGTACCAGTTTAGTTACCTATTTGATCGGTAACTATGTTGTGATCAAAATTAGAATCAATAAGAACATTGAAAATGCCCTTAAAGGGCCCTCAAGTGTTAAAACAAACATAGAAACCTAGATTAAATTTTAATCCCTAAAATTAATAACGATGTGGTTAGATTAATTAATTAGACATGTCAACAAATTCCTTCCCTTAAAGGGTAATAATCAATATATATTGATGCACAGAGAGAGTGAGAGTCAGCAGCATAATGAGAAGGGGAAAAACATAGCTACCACCCCAAGACACTGGGGAATCTCAAGCTCAACTAGTGATGAACTCAGAAATGTGGGTTCAGTTAAGTGCCGATCAACACCCAAAAACTAGTAGACTGCTGGAAGAACAACAACACCAAACTAGTTTCCTATTGAAGACGGTACAAAAACTACAGGAAGAAATGGTGCGTGTTCAAGAGCATAATTAACAACTACTACAAGAACAGGAAAAGATATTAAAGAGCTTGTTAGATAAACAAAACCAAGAGTTGGAACATCCAAGTACTGACAGAGGCATGCACGAAGAAGATGAGCAACAAACAAGACATAACACCATAGGCTGAGGGGAAACAAGCCCATCCCAGTGAAGCAAGAATAATAATTTCAATGAGGCAAAATCTGGCAATTTGTCAGATCAGCAAGAGGTTAAGAAGCCGAAAATAGAACTTCAGGGGGAATTTCGGAAAATTAAACCACCAACATTTGATGGTGAGGCTGAGGAGGTGGCAGAAGCATGGTTAATAAACATAATCAAGTATTTTTAGGTGTATGAATATAATAGCAACCTGAAGGCCAAATTGGCTATATACAAGTTAAGAGAGAAGGCCACTCTATGGTGGGAAGAAGTGAAGAATGTAAGCAACATTGAAGAACAAGATGTCAATTGGGAATCATTTCAACAATACTTTCAAGACAAGTATTTGACAGAATGATTATATGATGAAAAAGCTAAAGAATTTCATGTTTTAAGGCTGGGACAGATGACCATGGATGAATATATCACCAATTTCACTTCTCTGTTACAATATGTTCCATATCTTTGAGAAGAAAAGGCTAAGGTGCAGAGGTTTCTGAGCAGCCTACCAATGCACATGAAGGAGCGAATAGAATTTGTAAACCCCTGAACCATGGATGAAGCCATTTGTAAAGCACGAATGTGCTATCAGCAGTCCCAGGAAAAAGGGGAGGTTGGCAAAGGTTGGCAACCAAGAAAGGGACAAAAAAACAGCTCAAACTTCAAAGGAGCAAAAAGCAGTAACTTAAAGAATTATGCACGTAATTATGTCAGCAGGCAGTTTGGCAGAAATAATCAGATAAATAGGTGGCCAACAGAAGAAAAGCCTATGGAAGCATCCAGTAAGCCTGAGAAAGGACTGGTGACTAAGCCACCTCTACAGTGTTGGGGGTGTGGTGAGGCACACTATTACAAAAATGGTCCACAGCGAACAATAAATGATACAGTGGAAAACTTGTAGGAAGCTTCTACAGTAGGTGATGTGTCACAAAACGTTCCTCGTATCAATGTGGCGTTGGAAGACCAACAAGTAGATTATCATCCAACAATGAGTGAGCTAGAAGGTAACTTACTAACTTAATCTGTTTCTATTTTGGTAGACCTAGGTGCAAGTCTAAGCTATGTTAGTCCCAAAATAGTGGAAATGTGTAAATTGAAAGAACATAAATTTAAAAGTTCATGGCTGATAAAACTAGCTACTGGAGCAAAACGAAAAGTAACTGCCAAAATTCCAAATTTTATTTTGGAAATTTCAGAACAACAGTTACAAGTAGATCTGAACATTCTCCCATTAGGATCCTATGATGTTTTGTTAGGAATGGATTGGCTATAAAAGCATTGGACCTTAGTGGACTGTAAGGAAAAGGTTATTTACTACAGAATGCATGATGGAACGCGTAAAGAGGTTCAAGGAATCAAAAAGCCATTGCAGTTACGCCCAACTACAATATCCCAAATGAATAAGTGTATAAGGAAGGGATGCCAGTTATATGCCATTCAAGTAGGGTATGCAGATTCCAAGGAAAAATCGCCTATGATGGAAAATATACCTATGGTAGAATAATTTTTGGATGTCTTAAACATTCCTGGTTTACCACCAAGGAGAGACATTGACTTCACCATAGAGTTAATGCTAGGAGCTTCTCCTGTGTCAAGGGCTCCTTACAGAATGAGTGTGCCGGAACTAACTGAGCTGAAAATGTAGTTACAGGAATTGTTGGATAAGGGCTACATTCGTCCAAGTGTGTCCCCTTGGGGAGCACCAGTAGTGATCGTGAAGAAGAAGGATGGGACCATGCGAATGTGCATGGACTATAGGCAACTCAACAAGTTAACAGTCAATAACAAGTACCCTTTACCAAGGATTGATGATCTGTTTGATCAAGTAAAGGGGGCCACAGTGTTTTCCAAGATAGATTTAAGGTTTGGATATCACCAGATTCGAATCAAGGATGAAGACATTTACAAGACAACATTCCATACTAGGTATGGACACTATGAATTTGTGGTGTTACCCTTTCGGTTAATGAATGCACCAACAACCTTTATGAGGTTAATGCATGGAATATTTCACTCTTTCGTGGATAATTTTGTACTTCTATTTATAGATGATATTCTGATCTATTCTAAAAATCAGGAAGAGCATAAGGAACATTTGAGGATTGTGCTAAAAATGTTAAGTAAACACCAGCTATACGTTAAGTTCAGAAAATGTGATTTATTTAAAACAAAAATCCAGTATGTAGGCCATTTTATTTCAGCAGAAGGAATTGTTGTTGATCCAGAGAAGATCAAAACAACCATGGAATGGCGAGTACCCGAGAACGTGGCAAACATTAGATCCTTTATGGGATTAGCTGGGTATTACCGAAGATTTATTGAAGGATTTTCCAGAATTGTTTTTCCTATTACTTCCTTGCAGAGGAAAGGAAATTTTTTCAAATGGACAGTTGAATGTTAGAACGTCTTTGAAAAGATGAAACAACTTTTGACCACTGAACCTGTGCTAAGGGTAGCTGATCCCAACAAAGAATTTGAAGTATGTACAGATGCAATTAAAGAAGGTGTTGGGGCAGTTCTATCTCAGGAAGGCAAAGTGGTGGCATATGAATCAAGGAAGTTGAAAGATCTTGAACAAAGATATTCAGCGTATGATCTGGAATTAACAGCAGTGGTACATGCGTTCCGGGTGTGGAGTCGCATTTGTTAAATTTTTTTTTTTTATTAAAAATGATCATAACATATATCTAATGTTATCAAATAAACAAGATTTAAAAGTCAAGACAAAAAGATGGAATGCCTTCCTAAGTGAGTTTTATATGGATATTCAGCATGTGAAGGGTAAAGAGAACCACAGTCGATGCTTAAGAAGAAAATTACATGGTATATATGAACTATGTTAGCATGAATTTTTTGTCGTAAAAACTCACTACTTTAGCTATGTATATCAAGTAGCCAGCCTTAACATCAAGTATAGTCGCAAAATATCTTTAGATTTGCTGCATAAGATTAGATCTAAGCATAAAAGACATTAATCAGATAAAATGTGAAATGGCTCCATGCATCCAATGGACAAGACAAGAACAATGTATAAAAAAAATCTTTTATTATATTAAAGAATGGGGCACCTAAGAGGAAAACAAGAAAGGTGTTTTCCAGTTCTCCTCAGTGGGATGGGTTCTTGGAAGTCCTCAGTGTTTCAGATCTAAAATTCCTCTCTTTGGTTGATATGAAAAACCCTAACAAACATGGAACTCAATGGGAGTTCAAAATGCAAACAAAATAAAATTGGTGACCAAGAGTAGATCTAGTGTGATCTAATGCAATGGAGGTGACTAATGAATGGGGAAAACCCTCATATTTATAACAAAATATTGGGGTGTTCTAGAACCTGGTGCATGAATAAAATATTATTAAACATCTTCTAGAATCACCCTTTAGGAATATTTTATTATATTTGTTTGAGGGAAAAGGGTTTTTGACTTGGGTCAATTCCTTTATTTATAAATAACAAATAAATAAATGATTTACTTATTATTTAAGGGAAATGAGGGGAATATAATTAAATAAATAATGGTTTATTTAATTATTTAAAAATGACTTAGTCAAATTTAACTAGGAATAATATTTAAATAATGATTTAAATAACTTATTCTTAGGAAATTATTAAATAAATAATGATTTATTTAATTAATTACCTTGCTTTGGGTTAAATATGACCAAGAAGTGTAAACAAATGTGGTGAAAGTGATTTTACTTGGGGTAAAATTGGTCTTACATGGTGTACTTGGGTTCATCTAACGATAATGGGTTAGATGACCAAAAAATGGTGTAACAGATTGCCCCCCAACGTACGAGTGTTAGGAGCAAATCGTATGACCAAAGTACGTTGTGAGAACTCAATCATTAGACAGCGAGATAGAAATGAAAGAGAGGAATGTAAGGTAATCTAAAGTGGTGGAGGACTAGACCCTGAGGAGACGAGACTTACAGGTGCAACAAGTCTCAAGTGTATGATGTGGTACCAATGTGAAAGGCGGCGGGGGAGGCATACCTATGCCCGCCGAAACAAGAGTACAAAGAAGAAGGCGCCCGGAAAACCACAGAACGCACTAAGGGAACAAGGGTTGGTTAGAACATGAGGCAGAGGAATACAATAATGAGCCCCACATACATGCTATGCCTGGAATAATCGTTAGGACTTATACAATAAGATTTGAGTACATGAGATATAAATACACCCAAATGCCCCCTACACACGAGGACAAGCTCTCAACATCTGACGGGGACATGCAAATCGTAGAGGGGCTGCAGACAGTTGAGGTCGATATCATCCGATGAGAGGAGTTGCATCAAGGGCGGAAATGAAGAAGTCATCTGGGCATATGGGGGGCTACCTACAGGGCCACCCCCTCCTGAGGGTTGAGACATCTCACACATGCCCGGGAATCATCAATAGCTGTTGTGGCATCATGGTACCGTCAAGTGTATATATCACGATCATGCTGAGAAGAGCTTGAACCAGGGTACACTGCCCCCATACCTAGCTTCTAGAGAAAACGAGCTGATGTCGACAGAAGTAGGCCCGCTAGAGGTGAGGCAATAAGGGAACCCCGTTGGAAATATTGTCATTGATGGCAAAGGAGGTAGCAGATGCAATAGAACAATTACAAAGAGACTAAGATATAACAATGGAGCAAAGAGGAAATGAAGAGAAAGGCAAGAGCAAGAGGACAGGTTTATAAGCAAGAGCTACGTATGTCATTGGCAGAAACCGTTGTTATTTCAAAAGATGTACATATAGATAAATTCCAAGAATCTTTCATACAAATTTCTGGGCGTTACACGTAACATTTCTAAGCGTTACACATAACATTCCTGTGTGTTTGAATCAAAGGCGTTATATATATGGTTTATATATAGGCATACACCGAAGAACCAAAGGTGGGAATAGGAGCCTTAAACCATACGTAGGCGAACCAAAGTCAAAGGAGCGGAAATCTGCATTGGAGGCGGAATAATAGTCGAAACAAAAAATTATATATATATAATTGAAATGCGAAGGATTTAGCATTAAAACGGTGTATTGAACTATTAAATTAAAACCCTGAGCGGAACCTGGAGCGGAGGAGAGGAGTGGAACCGAGACTTGTGAACAGTAACGGTGGGTTGGAGTGAAACCATGGTTTTTTCTGCACCACCATCCATCGGAAAGCGGTATTGGAGGAATGGGCAGCGATTCCATACAGGAATCGACACGTGGCATAAGCGGTTTTGATTAAAATGAAATTTCGCGCATTAACGATCGGTGGAAGACGCCCAGTGAAATGAATAAGATCTGTTGATCTGGGCAAAGGCTATCCAACGGTGGGCGATCGCAGGACTTGCACGAGGTTTAATAAAGGTGCATGGATGATAATTCATGTATGTTGTGTGCATTCGATTGGCGGTTGATGGCATTGTGGGCCTGGCGGAAATATACGTAATGAAGTTGGGTTATTAATTTAATATAAGGTCTGGAGGTAATATAAAAGTCGGAGATACGTGCAATGGACTCCGGGTATTAATATAAGGCGGCAACCTTGGTGATCATGTTCGACAATAAAGTTGTACTCGTAATTATATTATATATTACCACGGTCTTGAAATTTTATTAACTATAATATAATTTAAATATGTGGATGTCGGGTTATTCATATGGACGAATTTCATATATTATATGTGTTGAGATACTATGGTGTGCATATAATGGAATATGCATATATGATTAAATATGCCGAGGGTCTATTAATATAGTTCTAATCACCAAAGGTCCATGTTATATAGGTGGAGCCACCACAAAGAGGTGTTTACGGGGGCTCACATTTCTCCGTACACATCAAATGGGGTGAGGCCCCGTAGTTCATCATAGCCGTTGATCGGCGGTCAACGCGCGATCGGCCAGTCAACTACGGGGGGTGCCTTCCCGTTAACCTCCGCGTTGTTCGACCTCCCGCACTCCGTCGATCTCCGTCAACTTGCTATCGGTTTAAACTCTGCGCCATCAACCTGTTCATCGTTCTGCTGATTGCGCAGTTGGAAATTAATTGGGCATGAAACTTGAATGCAATTGTACACACAGCTGATGAAAAAGTTGAGCTAAACCAGGACTGTGATGTTGAACCGGGGCTTTGTGGTAACCCTGCTGCATCAAGTGTCACTATACTCTCTTTTATGAATATATATTGTCCAGATGTATATGTAATTGATAATAAACCTGAGAAGCAGTTATATATGCAGTTGGTGCACAAAAGCACAGTGAACAGGTGATTAAACACAGGGATAAAAGTATGGGTTTGACAGAGATTCACAGATATTACAGGTTTGACAGGTATACATTCACAGGTGCACACAATTACAGTAAATCAAGGTACACAGAACAGTCACTCAACAAATGCAAAAAAGAAGAAGAAAAAAGCCAGTAAATCCAAAATCCAGAAAAGGAGCTGAGTGAAATTGAGTTATATAACTGAAAAGGAGCTGAGTGATATTGAAATATGAAATTAAGAATGTAAATGTAAATGATGTAATTATTTTTTATTGTTTGTGATGCAAAGGCAAGTATCCTAAAGAAAAGACAAAATCCCATTGTAGCATGAAATTGTGTACATATTATTATGATTTTTAAATTGAGTTGGATAAAGAAATGAGGAGGCAGAAGACCAAGGGGTATGACCATTCATTTCAAATTCCTAGAGGAAAACAAACAGTCATCAAGAAATTCTATAAGTAATATCATTTTGATATGCAAAAAGGGTGTTAGAAGAGAGAGAGAGAGAGAGAGAGAGAGAGAGAGAGAGAGAGAGAGAGAGAGCAGATATAGAGAATGCGGAATATAGAAGAATAAAGCAGAGAAGATTAAGAGAAGAAGAGCAGATACAGAACAGAGCTGATATCTGGAGTAAATCAACAAACATTCAGCTTAATAGCTGTCAGTTGTAGCTGAAAAAGGTTGAAGCTTCCTGTAGGTTGGTGCCTACAGAAAATTGAAGGGAGTTGGTGCTTCCTTGCAAGTTGTAGCTTGCAGAATTGAGGTTGGAGCCTCCTGTAGGTTGGTGCCTGCAGAAAAACAGTGGTGAGAGGGAGTAGGAGCTTTCCTTTGCATCACAAAAATAATAAGATGTGGTTTTCTCCCGTTATGGGTTTCCACTTATATCTGGTGTCTCTGTGCATGATAGTTATGTATTGAATCTGATATGTATCATCTGCTTAATGCCTGCAACTCTCATATTAAGTCTACTGCTATATTAAACTAATACTTGTTGCTTGCATTCTAAGATTACTTGCACATTAAATTGGATATGAAATGAAGGTGTAAATAGCTTAATGAAAAGTTTTAAAAGATCAGGAATGCATTAAACTGATTCACCCCCCCCCCCCTCTCAGTTTAATTAAAGGTTCAACAATTGGTATCAGAGCCAAGTTCCTTGTATATCAGTCTAACAACTGAAAGGAGATCCTAGGCTCTCAAGATGGCAAGTCAAGAAGGAAACTCAACCAATAAAGCCCCTTTCTTTACAGGTGCAAATTATGCCTTTTGGAAAATAAGAATGAAAGCTTATATAATGTCCTTAGGATTAGAAGTTTGGGATGCTGTGGAAATTGGATATGTCACAAAGTCAACTGATATAGAGAAAGAAGCTAAACAAAGCTTTGTAGCTAATGCAAAAGCAATGAATGCAATCTTAAATGGACTATGTGAAGCTGAGTTTATCAAAATAATGCACAGTAAGACTACCAAAGATATGTGGGACACTCTAGAGAATATCCATGAGGGAAATAAAAAGGTTAAGACTACCAAACTTCAAGTATATAGAGCCCAGTTTGAAAATTTAAAAATGAATGATGATGAAGATGTTGGGAGCTTCTTCTTAAAAGTTGCAGAAATTGTTAACAGTATGAAAGCTCTTGGAGAAACAATACCAGAAGGTATAATTGTACAAAATATTCTAAGATCTCTTCCATCTAGATTCAATCCCAAGGTGTCTGCAATAGAAGAAACAGCTGATTGGGAGACCTTGACCATGAACCAACTACTAGGAAATCTTACAGCATATGAGATGAGGCTCCCACAGAAGAAGCCAAGTACAAGGGAGGCAGCATTCAAAACAGAAAAGAAGAAAGAAGAAAAGGAAGATATATGCTCCAGCTCTGATGAAGAAGAGGCTAAATTTGTCAAGAAATTGGATAGAGGCTTAGGTAGATACAAAGGTAAACTTCCTTTTAAATGCTTTAACTGTGGAAGAGTTGGACATTATGCTGCTAAATGTCCTCACAAGAAAGAAATAAATCAAGCTCAAGAATCAGAGAAAGACACATCAAAGAATTGGCAGAAAGGAAAGAAATTCAGCAGAAAATCCTTCTATGCTCAGCAAGACAGCAGTGCATCTGAAGACTCAGATGAACCCTCAGGAGAAGAGGGAACCTCGGAATTTTTACTGATGGCCATAGAAAATCTTGAAGGACTCTTGCTAGAAGAAGAAGAAGAAGGGGAAGTCGATCTTGAGGGGGAGCTAAGAAGTGCTCTAGAGGAGATTGACAGACTCAAACTAAAATGCAGAAAACAAAAAGAGATTCTCCTCAAATGTGTGAAAGAAGAAAAAAATTCAGAAGTCCTCATGCAGCTGAAGGTAAATCTTGAAGAAGCCAAGAAGATAGAAGATATGTTACTTCAGCAAATCAAAGATAAAACTCGAGAACAAGAGAAGCTGGAAGAAGAAATTATGTGTCTGAGAAGGAAATTAGAAAGTGCTCAACAGAAAGTTTCTATATACCCTTCTCAAATGACAAGTTCTAGTAGGTTGAATGAAATCTTGGATGCTCAAAGATCTCCTCTAATAAAAACCGGGATAGGCTATGAAGGAGAATCAAGTAAAGGCAAAGAAAAGGAAAACAAAAATATAATTTTT
This sequence comes from Pinus albicaulis, assembly GCA_034641835.2. NCBI lineage: Eukaryota > Viridiplantae > Streptophyta > Pinopsida > Pinales > Pinaceae > Pinus > Pinus albicaulis. The sequence goes on from JAXQQM020061074.1 coordinate 24,326, forward strand.
GTGAAAGCAAAGAAGGCTGATGAAGCAGCTCAAATAATTCCTACAAAGGAAGAAACATGTAATGAGAAAGAAAGAGACCAGAAGAAACCTCTAATAACAAATATTGTAACAAATACTAAGACAACAAAGAAAGGATCATATATTCCTGATTATATCAAATTTGGAAGCCATCAAAGGAGATTCTTGCCTCCTATGAAGAATTCCACCTGTTATGTCTGCCACAAGCCGGGACACATTGTTGCATATTGTCATGCAAGGAGGAATGATTCAAACCAGCAAAAGATGCAAGCATGGAAGAGACAACCTTACATCAGGTATGCAAGTAATTTCTATGGTTATTGTTTTTATTGTAAGGATTTTGGCCATAGAATTATTGAATGTAGAAAGTATGGACAAAGACTGATGTTCAATACCTCAAGGAGGTTTATGAGTCAAAGAAATTTTTTTCATGCTCACAATTCTGCAAAAGCTATAATCAAATGTTGCATATGCAATCAAGTTGGACATATATCTTCCAAGTGTTCTCTAAAAGGATATAATTCATCACCTCAAAAAAGATACCAAACAAAAGGGGGCCTCCAGTGGATAAAGAAGGTTAATAAATGTGACTTGGCTTTAACTGCTCAAGATTTGAAGAGTCAATGGTATTTGGACAGTGGCTGCTCTAAACACATGACAGGAGACAAAAACAAGTTTTTAACTCTTGATGAAAAGAAATCGGGCAATGTCACTTTTGGCAATGATAAATCAGGTAAGATTAGGGGAAAAGGCTCAGTCAGCATAGATAATGGAAGAGGAAAGGCCCAAGATGTACTATTTGTAGATGGGCTGAAAGCAAATTTACTGAGTGTCAGTCAGATGTGTGACAAAGGCTGTGAAGTTCTCTTTAGAGCACAAAACTGTGAAGTCAGATCAAGTACAACAGGAAAGACTCTACTCAAAGGTGTCCGAACAGAGAGTAATGTGTACATAGTAAAAGAGGAGGATGAAGCCTGCCATCTGAGAAAACTTGAGGAGCCATGGTTATGGCATAGGAGATTGGGACATCTCAGCTTCGACCATATCATCAGACTGAGTAAGAAGAAAGCTGTCAGAGATATGCCTGAAATAAAGAGGCCTTCAAATACCATATGCAAATCTTGTCAATTTGGGAAACAAACTCGCACATCCTTTAAATCTAAAGAAGAGTTATCAACAAGAAGACCACTGCAACTTGTGCACATGGATCTGTGTGGACCTACAAGAACTAAAACACCAAGTGGAGAGTCCTACTTTATGCTGATAATAGATGATTTCTCCATAATGACATGGGTTGCTTTTCTCAAGAATAAATCGAAAGCTCTGGACAAATTCAAAAAATTTAAAGCATTAGCAGAAAATCAGACAGGATGCAAGCTGAAATGCATCAGATCAGAAAGAGGAGGTGAATTCACTAATTATGACTTTGCAGACCTATGTAATGAACATGACATAAAACAACAATTTACTATTGCAGGGACACCTCAGCAGAATGGAGTAGCAGAGAGACAAAACAGATCTGTTCAACAAATTGCTAGAGCCATGATGCAAGAGAATAATATTGCTCAAACATTCTGGGCAGAAGCAGTGCACACAGCAGTACATATCCTTAATAAAGCTCACTTAAGGCCAAGCAGTGACAAGACTCCCTATGAACTATGGCATGGAAAGCCATCTTCAATCAAACATTTCAGAATCTTTGGAAGCAAGTGTTACATAAAGAATAATGATGAAAATCTTGGCAAATTTGATGCAAGAGCAGATGAAGGGATATTTCTAGGATATGCTTCCAAAAGCAAAGGGTACAGGTGCTACAAAAAGACCCTTCGGAAGATAGTTGAAAGTATTGATGTGAGATTTGATGAAGAACTTCCAAACAATACTAGAGATACAGACTGCTGCAGTACATCAGAATGAAAACCTTGGGAAATTTGATGCAAGAGCATATGAAGGGATTTTTCTAGGATATGCTTCCAAAAGTAAAGGGTACAAGTGCTACAACAGGACTCTTCGGAAAATAATTGAATGTATTGATGTGAGATTTGATGAAGAACTTCCAAACAATACAAGAAATACAGACTATTGTAGTCCATCAGAAAACCATGAAGAGGAAGACCATAATGATGATGAAACAAGCAAGACAACAAAAGATGCAGAGCTGAGCTCGAAAACCCCCTCAAGATACACTCAGAAGAATCATCCTGAAGATCAGATCATAGGAGACAAGGAAGCAGGGGTCCAGACAAGAAGGCAGCTAATAGAACAAACTGAGGAGGTATACATAGCCATGCTGTCACAAATAGAGCCAAAGAAATTTGAAGAAGCCAGCAAGGACAAGTCTTGGGTAAAAGCAATGAATGAAGAATTAGAACAAATTGAAAAGAACAATACCTGGGAACTAGTTCCTAGACCTGCTGAGAAAAATATCATACGCTCAAAATGGGTATTCAAAAATAAAATGAATGAGGAAGGACAGGTAATCAGGAATAAAGCCAGACTTGTCTGCAAAGGATATTCACAAATTGAAGGACTGGATTACGATGAAACATTTTCTCCTGTAGCCAGAATGGAAGCTATCAGAATGTTTCTGGCATTTGCATGCTACCAAAATTTCAAAGTATATCAAATGGATGTAAAATCTGCATTTCTGAATGGAGACTTAGAAGAAGAAGTCTACATGGAACAACCAGAAGGCTTCTCCTTGACAGACAAAGAAGACTATGTGTGCAGACTGAAGAAGGCCCTATATGGACTGAAATAGGCTCCTCGTGCTTGGTACTCAAGACTGGATAAATATTTGCAAAAACAGGGTTTTAAGAGAGGTGGAGTAGACATCAATCTATATATAAAAGCCCATGAAAATGAACTCCTAATTGTTGTAGTGTATGTTGATGATATTATGTTTGGAAGCAACAAAGATGAACTAGAAAAAGGGTTTGCTAACGAGATGAAAACAGAGTTTGAAATGTCTATGATTGGAGAACTCAGTTTCTACTTGGGACTGCAAATTCAGCAAAAGAACACAGGCACATTCATCTCTCAAGAAAAATACTTAAAAGAAATGCTGAAAAGATTCAAAATGGAGGACTGCAAACCTGTGACTACCCCCATGATCATGGGATGCAAGCTGTGTGCTGATGATGGGTCTGCAGATGTAGACCAAAAACTCTACAGATCCATGATAGGAAGCCTACTGTATTTGACAGCTTCAAGACCAGACATCATGCTAGTAGTAGGACTAGTGGCTAGATATCAAGCAGCACCTAAACAAAATCATCTTCTTGCAGTCAAAAGAATATTCAGATATCTACAAGGAACTACACAGTATGGGCTTTGGTATCCTAAAGGCAAAAGCTTCACTTTAACAGCATACACAGATGCAGATTGGGCCAGCTGTGTGGATGACAGAAAAAGTACAAGTGGAGGTGCATTCTATCTAGGAGAAAGCCTAGTTGCATGGTTAAGCAAGAAACAAACATCCTTCTCTCTGTCTACAACTGAAGCAGAATATATAGCAGCAGCAGCATGTTGTACACAAGTCATGTGGATCAAGCAAACTCTTCAAGACATGAAGGTAAGCATTGATGAGCCTATTTCAATCAAATGTGATAATACAAGTGCTATAAGTATATCTAAAAATCATGTACTTCACTCAAAAACTAAACATATACCAATCAAGTATCATTTTCTCCGAGAACAAGTGGCTCAAAAGATAGTAAAACTGGACTATGTACCAACAAAAGAACAAAGAGTAGATATATTTACTAAACCTCTTGCTAGAGAACCATTTCAATATTTGAGAGATAAAATAGGGGTAGTATCTGCAGATGCTGCTCTCTGATATAAAGAGAAAGCACAATTTCAGGGGGAGAACAAAAACGAAAATACCATTCCAGGGGGAGAACAGTCAGCAAGGAAAGCATGAATCAGATCCTCAAGATCAAAGGATTAAGGCAAAAGAACACTAAGTTATTATCCTAAAGTTATCTGCATTATTCGAGCATCAAAAGGTCAATTACAGAGCAAAAGAATCAGTATTGTGCTCTGAAACATTATATTAAGAATCTGAAACATAAAAGATGAGTAGTGATTATACATCTCTGACTAGATAGCGCTGATACAATGTACTCTATGAAATATCATTATTTCTCACTTTAAGCTCTATACAAGTGAAAGAACTGTATCAATTTACAGTGTATATTCAAATTCGATAATCCTCAAAGTGTTCTCTCAACAAGTCTTATACATTACTATGGAGCAGCATGGTACAAAGTCAGCAGAAGAGGGCCTAAACATAACTCAGAGAGAGGAAATGCAAAAAGAAACCCTTTGCCATTGATGTCAAAGGGGGAGGAAGAGCAAGCAACAGGGAAAAGAGCAGGAAAACAGAGAAAATGTATGTATTGCCATCAATGCCAAAGGGGGAGACTGTTGGAAATATTGTCATTGATGGCAAGGAGGTAGCAGATGCAGAAACAGGAACAGTTACAAAGAGACTAAGACAGACAATGGAGCAAAGAGGAAATGAAGAGAAAGGCAGAGGCAGAGTGACAGAAGCGACAGAAGCAGAGCCACAGATGTCATTGCAGAGAAACCGTTGTTATTTCAAAAATATGTACATATATAGATAAATTCTGAGAATCTTTCATACAGCCGAGTGTTACACATAACATTTTGGGCATTTGAATCAGTGTGTTATATATATATGGTTTATATATAGGCATACACCGAAGAACCAGTGTGAATAGGAGCGGAACCATAGTCAGAGGCGGAACCAAAGTCAAAGGAGCGGAACTCTGCGTTGGAGGCAGAATCATAGTCGAAACAAAAAATTATATATATATAATTGAAATGCAAAGGAATTAGCGTTAAAACGGTGTATTGAACTATTAAATTAAAACCCTGAGCAGAACCTGGAGCGGAGGAGAGGAGCAGAACCGAGACTTGTGAGCAGTAACGGTGGGTTGGAGTGAAACCATGGTTTTTTTTGCACCACCATCCGTCGGAAAGCAGTATTGGAGGAATGGGCAGCGATTCCATATAGGAATCAACACGTGGCATAAGTGGTTTTGATTAAAATGAAATTTCGCGCGTTAACGATCGGCGGAAGACGCCCAGCGAAATGAATAAGATTCGTTGATCTGGGCAAAGGCTATCCAACGGTGGGCAATCGCAAGACTTGCACGAGGTTTAATAAAGGTGCGTGGATGATAATTCATGTATGTTGTGTGCATTCGATTGGCGGTTGATGGCATTGTGGGCCCGACAGAAATATACGTAATGAAGTTGGGTTATTAATTTAATATAAGGTCCGAAGGTAATATAGAAAGTCAGAGATACGTGCAATGGACTCCGGGTATTAATATAAGGCGGCAACCTTGGTGATCATGTTCGACAATAAAGTTGAACTCGTAATTATATTATATATTACCACGGTCTTGACATTTGATTAATTATAATATAATTTAAATATGCGGATGTCGGGTTATTCATATGGACGAATTTCATATATTATATGTGTTGAGATACTATTGTGTGCATATAATGGAATATGCATATATGATTAAATATACCGAGGGTCTATTAATATAGTTCTAATCACCAAAGGTCCATGTTATATAGGTGGAGCCACCACAAAGTGGTGTTTACGAGGGCTCACATTTCTCCGTACACATTAAATGGGGTGAGGCCCAGTAGTTCATCATAGCCATTGATTGGCGGTCAACGCGCGATCGGCTAGTCAAATATGGGGGGTGCCTTCCCGTTAACCTCCGCGTTGTTCGACCTCCCGCAATCCGTCGATCTCCGTCAACTTGTTGTCGGTTTAAACTCTGCACCATCAACCTGTTCATCGTTCTGTTGATTGCATAGTTGGAAATTAATTGGACACGAAACTTTGAATGCAATTAAAAAGTGGGAGCAGATATTTTTTTTGTTAATAAGGCAAAGAGTTTCCTGTAAAATGAAACCAAAGATTATACAGTTGATGGCATATGGTAAAGATTGGGAGCACTGATATATCTGTGTGATTAAAAAGGTTTTATAAAAATGCAGAGTTATATTTAAGTTTGACTAAAAGACAGCTATACATACAGCTGTTATATAACTAGAATGAACAAGAAAAATACAGGGATTCAAAAGAGCAGTGAACAGGTGAAATGTACAGATGACAGTAAACAAAGATGATGCAGAATAGTTTCTTAACAGCAGTAGAAAAAGACAAAATCCAGTAAGCCAAAGTTCAGAAGGGGAGCTGAGTGATATTGAAATATGTAATTTAGAATGTGAATGTAAATGATGTAATTATTTTTTATTATTTGTGATGCAAAGGCAAGTTTCCTAAGGAAAATACAAAATCCCACTGTAGCATGAAATTGTGTACATATTATTATGATTTTTAAATTGAGTTGGATAAAGAAATGAGGAGGCAGAAGACCAAGGGGTATGACCATTCATTTCGAATTCCTAGAGGAAAACAAACAGTCATCAAGAAATTCTATAAGTAATATCATTTTGATATGCAAAAAGAGGGAGTTAGAAGAGAGAGAGAGAGAGAGAGAGCAGATATAGAGAATGCAGAATATAGAAGAATAAAGCAGAGAAGATTAAGAGAAGAAGAGCAGATACAGAATAGAGCTGATATCTGGAGTAAATCAGCAAACATTTAGCTTAATAGCTGTCAGTTGTAGCTGACAAAGGTTGAAGCCTCCTGTAGATTGGGGCCTACAGAAAATTGAAGGGAGTTGCTGCTTCCTTGCAAGTTGTAGCTTGCAGAATTGAGGTTGGAGCCTCCTGTAGGTTGGTGCCTGCAGAAAAATAGTGGTGAGAGGGAGTAGGAGCTTACCTTTGCATCACAACAATAATAAGATGTGGTTTTCTCCCGTTATGGGTTTCCACTTATATCTGGTGTCTCTGTGCATGAAAGTTATGTATTGAATCTGATATGTATCATATGCTTAATGCCTGCAACTCTCATATTAAGTCTACTGCTATATTAAACTAATACTTGCTGCTTACATTCTAAGATTACTTGCACATTAAATTGGATATGAAATGAAGGTGTAAATAGCTTAATGAAAGTTTTAAAAGATTAGGAATGCATTAAACTGATTCACCCCCCCCCCCCTCTCAGTTTAATTAAAGGTTCAAAACCCAGTGTCCCAATTCTTTCAATTAAAACCCAACAAGAACATCTAAAGGCTGATTCATTAATTCATACATCAACTAGCAGTAAATATTAGCCACTACACTGGTTAAATTAGCTTGAATCAGTGCTCAGATACACATATAGCAAAAAAAATCAAAGGTAGCGAGAGTAGAAACATAGGGTACCATGCGAGGGTAAATCCTATGCCAGATTTATGATGCGTACTAGTAGAAATGAAATATGATTAATCACAAAAGGAAACAAAGATAGAGATAGCAAAACATCACCACTGCTTTAAATCAGGATCCAAAGAAATGTGCTTGTCATATTAAAGAGCAACACCAGTCATGTACAACATTTCCAACAGCTTGATATTTAGTCTGAAAACATCTTCCTCAACCTATCTTACAACTTTACACACAGGACTATATCTCAAGAGAAACATCTTACCATTCACAGATATCCGATCAACAACAATTACAATGAGTTTCTTCACGAGTTTTATAGCTGAAACTGAGGTAGAAGAGGTATATGAAACACTAAATGTGACATTAAAATAGAGTAGTAAAAGAGGGTCAAGGCCCATTCTGTTTTAATATCTGAGCATTAATCTTTAGTACTCTTTGGATGAAAGAGTGGTCTTCGACAGGCTGCAATTTACTCCACGTATGTTCTTGATGTGATTTCGCTGCAGTACTTGTAGTACTCTGGTGAATAAACAACGGGCAGATAAATGACCATGAGGCCTACCATACTCTGTAACAAATGTTCTGGTAGCATTAGGACTACTGTCAAGGGAGATTTTCTCGGAGACACAATGTAGAATAAAGACAGTATGGGCACTGTGTCCCTTCTTAGGAGAAAGCTTCTGCTGATGTGAAACACTGTCAATATTGTTTTATGTGCTATAGGCCTCTTTAGGCCTACTGTGACAATCATGAGGTCTTCAATTTGGTACAACTACCCTTTAAACAATGAATCAGAGCTAAAATTCTTTCATTATGGGCCTTAAACTCTCTGATTACCCACTGATACTCTTTGCCGCTTCATCACTGTCTCTGTCTGTGAAATCTGGTCTTTAATGATGCTGGAGAGGTTTAACCGGTTTTAACACTATACTCTAATGAAATCTTTCCTGTATAAACCTTCCCAAACATTTATGTCACAATATCAGGCTTAGAAAATATCCTTTTGTGCTCTTTTTCATATAACAGTGACCGTGAGCAATGGCAGTTCTCGCCGCCTGTACACCTGCAAAACACACAATCTGTTAAGGAATCCATACATGGGGAAGGATGGTTGCAGTGGAACAATGTGACAATGGCAGTGCAATAGAAGCGAATGTTATGGATGCAATGGAAAGTGGTGGGAACATGCAGTGAAACAGTGAAAATCGAACTAATGAAAGTCGGGCGAAATGAAAAACTTTAATGTAAAACATTAAAATTTTAATGCTTGGTGGGATGATACGATTTAATGCGAAATACAAGGTTTGGACCTTTAAACGAAATACACAGAAGATGCATGGAAAACATATGAAATGGGTTGATATGGTGAGACCCGGTCATGGGTGGAGGGCGATTCAATCAGGACCGTCAGATCTCAGGAGGAGATCGACGACTGCGATCTAATCGAGGGATTGCAATCGGGAGGTATGGAGGATGGCACAATGTAGGCTACCGATTGGCAATGGTGCGATTAAGCACCAGTCGTTGGATTGCGAAGGGGATCAATGGTGGAGATTCAATCAGCGGGGAGAAGGACGAGGCAATGAGCAGGGAGTGGTGAAATCTAGACCGTCGGATCTCAAGAGATCAACGGTTGCGATTGCTCCCATGCTCAACAGAACAAACATCATTGCATCGAAGAATTTTCAACTTTCCAAATGAAAAGCGCTCCACTCCATCCTTCTGATGCAATGAGCTCTTTACGATTAAGTGCTTGGTCTTAGCACTTGGGTGCATGGAGGGGAAGTGGTTAAGGGGCTGGCCGAAAAGGGGCTAAGCCTTCAAAAAGAAGAAAGTGGGGTTTTTTAGCTTAGAAACAGAGTTTTAAGGCTAAAAGAGGCTTTCAGTAAGGGGAAAAAGGGATTCAAAATCAAATGAAAGGACTTCACTTGGTTTACAAGGGTGAAAAAGATGGTTAGGATGACTTAGGAGGGATTTTTGGGGTTAAAGGGGGGACTTTGAAAAAATGGGGAAAGGGTTAACCATGAGGAAAACTACAGAGATACAAGGGCAATTCAAGGCTTTTTTGAGCACAAATCCTTCACAGGAAATGAGGCTTTTGGATGGAAGCAGCAGTGAGGATCCTTTTAAAGGCAATGAACACACAGAGGCTTCAGGGATGAGACATTTTCCTGGGAAATGTATCTCTTGAAGTCTCATAAAACATTTTAGCCACCTGTTTGCTTGACAAAAAATTCATAGGTGGCTAACAGTGGCTCCACATGGGGATGGATTCTTCTTGAAGGAGTCAAGAATTCAGAAAATAAATCTTTGGAGTAGGCCAGATGACTGATCTTTAAACCATATTCCATCTTTGATTCAACTATAAAAACATGATGGATATTAATCAGCAGGAAATATCCTCCAAACAATCTACCTACCCATCCACATACCTTCTTCATCATTTTTTATTAAAAGCAGAAAAAAAAAAATAGACTATTTCTACCCTTATTCCTCCATGAGACTAGATTAAACTGTTGGTCTCATATGTTTCTCTACCTAATCTAATATCTGCTGGGATTAAACTGTCCAACTGATTTCTTCTCTACATTCTATAACAGAAATTTAAAAACAGTCCAACTAGGATTAGACAGTCTAGTTTTCTGTGTATCCAAAGCATAAAGACAGCTGCACATGGACTGAAATTGTAGAAAATTGATAACAAAATCTTGAAGGCTTGGTATTTTGAAAATTTTGAAGCATCCTTCTTATTTTCGTGACTCAAGTTTTCAGCTTGTTAGAGTCACTTTCTTCTTCACTTCAGCTCTGGTTTTGGGCTTGTCAGAGCTGATCCTTTTCCTTCTTTGCTGGTTCAGGTTTTGAGTGTGTTAGAACCAGCTTCCTTTGCTTCTTTTGGCTCAGGTTTTGATCATGTTTGAGCCATCCTTCTTGGAACTTTAGAGGTTCATGTTTTGGGCATGTCTGAACCTTTTTCTTTCTCTATTTTTTGGAACATTTTCTCTCTTTTCCCGAAATTTAAAGATTGCAATGGTATTTACAATGGACATGAAAACTGTGAACTTGGAAATCAGCAGAAGTAATGTTTGAGCATCCTGCCATTGACAGGACCCCCAAACAACTCTGTACCATCTAGCTCTTGCAGAAAAAAGGCATTTGGACCCACAGTGGCCTATATGATGTAAGGACCATGCCACAAACTGTCGAATTTTCCATGCTTTCCTTTGTCCTCTCTCCTGGAGTCCCACTTCAGAACTTTGTCTCCAATATGGAAGTTCGAGGCCTTGGTTCTCTTGTAAAATAACTTCTTAATATTTTCCTGGACTTTCAGAGCTCTGTTATAGACCTCTTCTCTTGTTTGCTAGAGATTAATTGTCTGATTTATCCTCCTCACCATACTATCCTCTTCTGTCTAGATCTCCTGGACTAGTTTAATCACTGGTATCCCAAGGCTGGTTGGAAACACTACCTCTGTCCCATACACAAGCTGATAGGGTGACGTGCCAAAGGAATTCTTTTTTGTAAGCCTGTCAACCCACAAAGCGTGCACTAACTTGTTATGCCATGACTTTTTGTTCTCTTCCAGCAGCTTTTTGATGATGGTTACCAAGCTCTTGTTTGATGATTCAGCTAACCCATTACCCTGTGGGTAATAAGCAGTTGAATGACCGAGTGCTATTTGATACCTGTGACAAAAATCAATCACCTTCTTGGATCCAAAAGTAGCAGCGTTATCAGTGATTATTTTTCTTGGGCAGCCAAACCTAGAGAGGATGTGGTCTTCTAGGAACTTAATGATGACGGAATCTGTGGCATTCCTAGAAGGTATGGCCTCAATCCATTTGGTGAAAAATTCTATGGCTGTAAGGATCCACTTGCATTGTGCAGAAGAAGCAGGGTGTATTTCCCCTATGAAATCTAGGGCCCATTGCAAAAAGGGACCCTCAACAGTAATGGGTTGTAAGGGAAAAGGGAGGAGTTTTCTCTTGCCTTCAAAAATCTGGCATTTATGGAAGGCAATTATCATTTTGTCTATGTCATTGAAAAGTGTAGGCCAGTAATAGCCAGCTCTGAGTATTTTGTTAGCAGTGGCTTTCCAGCTCAAGTGACCCCCACACTCTCCTGCATGAAATTCTTGTTTAAGTCTCTCGGCTTCAGTTTCAAGCAAACATTTAAGCAGTAGACCATTTGCATTTTTCCAGTATAAACATTCATTCAATATGCAATAGTTTCTAGCCTTTAGTTTCAGGTATCTAACCTTATTCTTTGATAGATCAGGAGGGGCATTGAGGTTCGTGAGTACATACAGGATATCGGAATACCATGGAGAGTTTTGAAATTTTTCCTCAATAGTTGGATCAGGCAATCCTTCCTATCCATCCAAGGCATCTACCATGTTAATGTCAAGGGCTTGTAGATTTGATTCAGCCATTAGTTGAGATAAGCCCTGAACTTTGATCAGTTTCGTGGGTTTTATTTCCAGGTCATACTCTAAAATCACAGCGATCCATTTGCCCCTCTTTCCATCCAGATCCTGGGATAAAATGTCTTTAACCACTATGTTAGGCACGTAGGCTATGCTGTGAGAATGTAGTATGTACACCCTAAAGTCCTTCAAGGCCTTTACCAAGGCACAGGCCTATTTTTCCATTATGTTATATTTTAAGGGTGCATCCCTCAGAGCCTTGCTGAAGAAAGCAATTGTTTGTTCCATTCCCTCTGGGTTTTTTTGCAGCGGGACTGCAGCCACCATATGCTCAGAGGCAAATGAAAATATCAAGAAATCTTTTGAGAAATCTGGGCTGATTAGGACGGGAACCTGGGTGAGTGCAAGTTTGACTGATTCAAAATATTTTTTAGCCTCTACAGTCCACTTAACTCCTACACCTTTCTTCAGCATGTTATTCATATTCCTAAGGTGTTCAGCTAAGTTGGGAATAAACCTCCTTAGGAAGTTGATTTTTCCAATAAAGGACTGTAACTCTTTAATGTTTCTCAGGTGTGTGATCTGTAGTATTCCATCAACCCTCTGTGGGTCTATCTTAATTCACTTCTCAAATATAATGTGGCCGAGGAGCTTACCCTCTTGCAGCCCAAATACAGTGTTTTTGGGATTTAATGACAGACCGAACCTTCTACATTTTTCAAAAACTCTTCTCAGATGTTTTAGGTGCTCTTCGTCGGTCTTGGAATAGACTGTTATGTCATCCAGATAGATGAAAATGAAGTGACCTATTTCATCTGAAAAATCTATGTACATCGCTCGTTGGAAGGTTGCACCAGCATTCATTAGTCCAAAAGGAATTTTTACATACATAAAAGTGCCCCATGGAGTGGTGAAAGCGGTCTTGAGTTGGTCTTCTGGGAGTACTAAAACTTGGTTGTAACCTGAAAAACTGTCTGACAGGGAGATCCTTTTTTAGCATACTACCCTCTGAAGATGTGTTCCATCTTTGGAAAAGGGTAATTGTCTTTAAGTGAGGCTCTGTTAAGGTTCCTGAAATTGATGCACAGTCTGATCTCACCTGTCTTCTTTCTCACAGCTACTAGGTTTGAGACCCACTCAGAGAACCTCACAGGAACTATTATTCCTGCCTCATACATCTTTTTTATTTCCTTTTCTACTGCAGGCAATTGTTTTGGGTTAATTCTGTGAAGTTTCTGTCTGAAGGGTTTATGATTCTCTTTACAAGGTATTTTGTGTTGTATGATGTTTGTGTCGTAGGCCTTTAAGTCCTCGTAGCTCCAGGCAAACACATCAATGAATTCTTTAAATAGCTCAATGTATTTCTTTTTCATGTCTGCGGGCAAGGACTTAGCCAATTTTATCATCTTAGGCTTGTCTTCAGTGCCTATATTGCATTCCTCAATGTCAAAGTCTGAGTGTTCTACGGTGGGATTTTTTGCTACATCATCAAAATCGAAAAGATCTTCTAAAGGTGCCAGACCTCAGGGTATGTTTTTAGCTTTTTCCTGTAGCACCTCTATTTCCTCTTTATCTGCATTCTTATATTCTTTGGTTGTATTTCCAATCTGTTCAGTTACAACGTTGATTTCAATGTTACGGGGTGATTTTTCTCTGTCGAGAGGTTCCTCACTTAAGAAGCCATCCTCTGATTTAGAGTCTGAATCAGAAAATTCAAACTCATTCCTACCTATCAGGAAATCCTCAATCTGCTTATCACCCTCAAAGACTTGCCAATATTTCTTGTTGTCAGGTACTGCAGGTCTGTACTTTGTCTAGATGACGATTTGTTTGTCACTGGGAGGCTTGTGATATAAACTAGCTATGCAGGCTAATCCGTTTTCAATTACGTTCTGACTTCTAGGAACAAACACAAGTTCATATTCCACAAAGGTTTTCAACAAATCCATGGCATCATTCCTATACACTCTCAACCTAGGGTGTTTTTCCCTATATTCGCCATTCACCTGTTTAATGATTAGCTCAGAGTCTCCATGTATAGCTATCCTTCAGGCTCCTAGTTTTCTCAATAAATTCAGGCCTAGGATAAGAGCCTCATACTCCGCAATATTGTTTGTACACTTGAAGTTCAAATTGAAGGCATGACTCTCAGCGTAGTTGCTCTCAGTGTTATGTAACCATACTCTCACCCCTACAGCCTTTCTAGTACAAGACCCATCGAAATTCATTTCCCATAAAGGTTCGCTCTCGAGTTTATCATCAGTCTCTTTCCTAGCGTTGATTTCATTGTTATGCTGCAGTGGGGGGACCGTGTTATGATGTGGATGGTTTCATTCTTTGTGTGGTGCATGGGCTTCAATGAGGTGACTGGCTGGCTGTTTTCGTTTTGCTTCTGGCTCATTCTGAGTTTTAGATTCGGTGCACTGTCCAAAAGGTTCTTCTTCATTTTCTTTCGAGTCCAGAGTGGCCATTATGTCCAAATCTATGGGCTCTATTTCATTGTCTGTGTCTCTGTTCTCTAATTCTAGCTCTTCTATGGACTCATTGTTGCAGAGGGTAAAGGAGTCCAAATCTGAGTGTACCACATACAAGGGTGAATTTTCAGGCTTTTCAGGGCTTCTGACCAAGAATTTCATTTGTGCCTCTCTATACAGTCTCCTAAGCTAGCTAAAGACAGGGATTGTGGCATATGCCCCATCCATCTGCATTGTACCTTATAACTTGTCTCCCCATGAACTTGATAGTAACATGGCATACTTGGGTGGCACATCTACCACTACAACATCCATGACCATACATTTTGTTGGACTCTGGGTCAAGTTCACACACAGCTTTTTAATCAGGCCAAGGAATTTTACCCTGCTAGAGTCAAATGAATATAAGTCTTTGTAGGGGCGGGTTATCTCTAGGCCTAACCTCTCCATAAATACCTTAGGCATCAGTTTGTGTGATGCCCTGGAGTCATGCATCGCGTTGTGAAGGATCTTGTCATGGATATTGAGACTGATATAAAAAGGAGGTACTACCCCTTCCTGAAGCTTCCCTTCTAGCTTTGGACCAAACAAAAGGGCTGGTTGATCATCACTCAGGTTGACAGTATCACCGTTTTCCCCTAGATTTAGAGCTTTCAAAATTTGGCTCTTAAATACATCCTGAGTGGCCAGCTCAGAGAGTGGAACCGAGATTTTAATTTTTGCAATATCACTCTCCAAATTGAAGGTAGATTGACTCTTCGTGATGCTCGACTCTATTTTGTTAGCCACTATCTTAGTGGCTGAATTGGTGTGCAGATTCTCACTATGTACCGTGTTAGGAACTATTTTATCAAGAGCACTAACTACAGTGCTAGTGCTGCTAGTCGGTTGACTTTGTTTTTCGGTATTTTGGTTGTCTTTCTCTTTGTTCTTCCTAGAACTCTCAGATGCTGATTTATTACTTTCAGTAATTACTTTAGAAGTTTTCTTAGGCCTTTTCTTAATATTAGTCTCAGAGGCTTTTGGTTTGGAGTTCTCTAAGTTCTTTTTGCTTCTAAGTTCATACTGTTCTCTGACCTGCATGATATCATTTTCAAACCCGAGCTTGTAATCCTCAAATTCTAACCTTTCCTCATCCCAATATGAGGGTGAGGGCTGATCTTCTTCTGTGGAATAGTTGTGGATTGAGTTTTCTATTTCAAACATATTTATTGCGGTTCCCTCAGACTCTTCTATGATTCCCTCATCTTCATCAAGAAAATTTTCCTGAAATGGGGGTATGACTTGTTGATCTGAGTCTCTTTGTCAGTTGGGAGTGGTATTATTTCTCCTTATGGTATTATTTCTCCTTAAGTTTTGGTTCTGGTTATGATTTTGGTTTTTGTTCTGATTACTGACTGAGACAACCATTTTTTCCATCATTTGCTATATCTTTTCCATGTTTTTAGCTAAATGGTCATATTTGGGATCAGATGTGGAAGCTACAGCGTCATCCCTATATGTTACCCTTTTCTCAGCCCTCATCTTGGCTTTCTTCTCAATCAGGTTAGCCTCTACACTCACTGCCCCTTTTTTCATATCTTCTAATGTGTTGTAATCTCTCTCCCTAAGCTGGTAGGCCATGTCAGCGTCGAAGCCTTCAGGGTATTTCACTAAAGCCATACCTTGGGGAGGTTTCATATGTGGAGGAAGAGCATTGTAAACGCTATTGAACCTTGTACAATAGTCATGGACACTCTCTCCTACATTCCATTTAAGGTTTTTGTCTTCCGCTAAGATTTGGAGAGGGTTGGCCTTAACTTCCCATTTGTTTATGAAGGTTTGATATAGAGTTGGAAGGTCTTAGATACTATTAGGAGGTAGGCCTTTAAACCATTTCTTCACATCACCTCCTAAACTTTGGGCAAATATTCTCATTTTGACTGTCTTGTCATCTATCTCCATATAGTCAAAGGAATCTTCCATCCTATCTACATGGTGTTGAGCTGTGGTAGACTCTTTTGCAGTGAAATGTGGGATCTTTGATTGATAATCATTGGGTAGGGGTACTAGAGGCTGAGGTAACACCAAAGGTGCATACCAGACTGCCATGATGATGTTTTGACGAGGCAAAGGATTTTCTTGTGCAGCAGGTATGTGGGTGACAAGGATACTAGGTCCAGCAGAAGTTTGCTGAGCGAATTTAGGGTGACAAAGCCCCAAGTTTTGAATGAAATGAAAATCCAGGGGAGTAGATGGAGGGGTCTGTTGATCCCTACTGTGTCGACCACTGCGAGATGGTGAACCAGTAAACTCAAATTCTGGCTGGTTTAAAACACTGAATGACCCAGTTCTGGGTAAGCTTAAGTCAAACAGAGGGTTTGATAGAGTTGCAAAGTCTTCTGGTACAGAATTAGCTCTATGGATTTTTTTGGAAATAGTTGGCTTTCTAGGTGTAGGGAATTTCCTGAGAATGCTCTTAGGGTTGTCAACTATTTCAGGTGGGTCTGGGTTAGGATAAGCCCTTGTGTGAATGTTTCTTGAAGCCAGAATGATGTTTTCAAACCAAGCAGCTTAGTCCTACTTGTTACTTCTAATATGGTTGGTGTTGCTATGGAGGCTGGTCTCCCAGTGGAGTCTTATGAAAACCAAGATAATTAGCAGGCCTACTGATCACCATTTGAGTCTTTGATCATCAAGGAGCTAAGGAGTCGCCATGTGGAAGGTTAAGAATGTTTCAAGGGGGTATTTTGTCCACCATAGTGATTAACCACCAAACTAAGGCTACTATGGTCTTCTTTGAGTCTTGGAAGTGTTTCAAGCTGTATTTTTCTCAAAGTTCCCCAGTGGAGTCGCAATTATGTTGGGGTTCTCATGTTTTGGCAAGTTTGGCAATACCAAAAGATGAGACAACATCAGAACTACTTTCAGACCTCAGGATCTAGCCCTCTTGGGTCCAGAGAGGGATCTCTCTATGATAGGCAAAGGTATATGTCTTTTAGGCTCTGTTTTTAGGTTTTAGGCTAGTTATAGGCACAGGTTTTCTGGTTTAATGGTTTGTTTGGTTGTTGGGAAACGGGAAAGGAAGGGTTCAATGTGAGACACGACTGAATAAAAATGGTTCTAAACAAAGGAGGAAATATTTCAGGGAACACTCAAGACCATTGGGCAATGGAGTCAGGAAAGGGTTTACTTGCTATTCAATATGCAATGTCTCAGTTGGGCTAGTCATCTAAAGCATTGGATCTTAAAGATGATAGTGTGGCATAAAAAGGCAAGAAACAAGGTGAAAAGCAAGAAACCTCCAAGGTGACCGTTCAGGAATCCGATCCAGGGACAAGACATGCCATTAGACACCTGTGATCCAACTCCTAAAGGGTAAACTCTTCAAACAAAGGGAACATTAAAGATTCAAAAAACAAAGGTGAAGACCTGAGATCAGAGAGAGAATTTGAACTCTCAATGCTTCGGCATCCAGCTCAAGGGAACTTAGAAAGGTTCAATTAATCGAAAAGGACCCTAGTGTAATGGAAACAACGTTCCAAACTTCCCAGTGTCCTAATTCTTTCAATTAAAACCCAACAAGAACATCTGAAGACCGATTCATTAATTCATACATCAGCTAGCAGTAAATATTAGCAACTACACTGGTTAAATTAGCTTGAATCAATGCTCAGATACACATATAGCAGAAAACATCAAAGGTAGGGAGAGCAAAAACATAGGGTACCATGCGAGGGTAAATCCTATGCCATATTTCTGATGCGTACCAGTAGAAATGAAATATGATGAATCACAAAAGGAAACAAAGACAAATATAGCAAAACATCACCGCTGCTTTTAAATCAGGATCCAAATAAATGTGCTTGTCATATTAAAGAGCAACACCAGTCATGTAAAACATTGCCAACAGCTTGATATTCAGTCTGAAAACATCTTCCTCAACCTATCTTACAACTTTACACATAGGACTATATCTCAAGAGAAACATCTTACCATTCACAGATATCCGATCAACAACACTTACAATGAGTTTCTTCATGAGTTTTATAGCTGAAAACGAGGTAGAGGAGGTAGATGAAACACTAAATGTGACATTAAAATAGAGTAGTAAAAGAGGGTCGAGGCCCATTATGTTTTAATATCTGAGCATTAATCTTCAGTACTCTTTGGATGAAAGAGTGGTCTTCGACAGGCTACAATTTACTCCACGTATGTTCTTGATGTGATTTCACTACAGTACTTGTAGTACTCTGGTGAATAAACAACAGGCAGATAAATGACCATGAGGCCTGCCATACTCTGTAACAAATGTTCTGGTAGCATTAGAACTGCTGTCAGGGGAGATCTTCTCGGAGACACAATGTAGAATAAAAACAGTATGGGTATTGTGTCCTTTCTCAGGAGAAAGCTTTTGCCAATGTGAAACACTGTCAATATTGTTTTCTATGCTATAGGCCTCTTTAGGCCTTCTATGATGATCATGAGGTCTTAAATTTGGTACAAATGCCCTTTAAACAATGAATCAGAGCTAAAATTCTTTCATTACGGGCCTTAAACTCTCTGATTACCCATTGATACTCTTTGCCACTTCATCACTGTCTCTGTCTATGAAATCTGGTCTTTAATGATGCTGGAGAGGTTTAACCTTTTTGAACACTGTATTCTAATGAAATCATTCCTATATAAACCTTCCCAAACATTTCTGTCACAATATCGGGCTCAGAAAATATCCTTCTACACTCTTTGTCACTATAACAGTGACCGTGAGCAATGACAGTTCTCGCTGCCTGTACACCTGAAAAACACACAATCTGTTAAGAAATCCATGCATGGGGAAGGATGGCTGCGGTGGAACACTGTGACGATGGCAGCGCAATAGAAGCGAACGTTCTGGATGTAATGGAAAGTGGTGGGAACATGTAGTGAAACAGTGAAAATTGAACTGATGAAAGTCAGGCGAAATGAAAAACTTTAATGTAAAACATTAAAATTTTAATGCTTAGCGGGATGATACAATTTAGTGAAAAATACAAAGTTTGGACCTTTGAATGAAATACACAGAAGATGCGTGGAAAACATACAAAATGGGTTGATATGGTGGGACCCGGTCATGGGTGGAGGGTGATTCAATCAGGATCGTCGGATCTCAAGAGGAGATTGACGGCTGCGATCTAATCGGGGGATCACAATCGGGAGGGACAGAGGATGGCACAATGTAGGCTGCTGATTGGCGATGGTGCGATTAAGCGCCAGCCATTGGATCGTGAAGGGGATCAACGGTGGAGATTCAATCGGCGGGGAGAAGGACGGGGCAATGAGTGGGGAGTGATGAAATCTGGACCGTCGGATCTCAAGAGATCAACAGTTGTGATTTCTCCCGCGCTCAACAGAACAAACACCATCGCATCAGAGAATTTTCAACTTTACAAATGAAAAGCGCTCCACTCCATCCTTCCGATGCGATGAGCTCTTTATGGTTAAGCGCTTGGTCTTAGCACTTGGGTGCATGGAGGGGAAGTGGTTAAGGGGCTGGCCGGAAAGGGGCTAAGCCTTTAAAAAGAAGAAAGTGGGATTTTTTATCTTAGAAACAGAGTTTTAAGGCTAAAAGAGGCTTTCAGTAAGGGGAAAAAGGGATTTAAAATCAAATGAAAGGACTTCACTTGGTTTACAAGGGTGAAAAAGATGGTTAGGACAACTTAGGAGGGATTTTTGGGGTTAAAGGGGGAACTTTGAAAAAAGGGGGAAAGGGTTAATCATGAGGAAATCTGTAGAGATACAAGGGAAATTCAAGGCTTTTTTGAGCACAAATCCTTCACAGGCAGTGAGGCTTTTTTATGGAAGCAGCAGTGAGGATCCTTTTAAAGGCAATGAACACACAGAGGCTTCAAGGATGAGAGATTTTCCTGGGAAATGTATCACTTGAAGTCTCATAAAACATTTTAGCCACCTATTTGCGTGACAAAAAATTAATAGGTGGCTAACACACCCTAAAATCTCAACTTCTCAATGGTGTTCTACCTATATGGAGCAATCCAATGTTTTGTCACCACAATCTAAGATTAATTTCCTTTATTTCCATTATTACCCTCATTAGGAAAAAAATGTTTCAAATTTTTTTGAAGAGGTAAGAGAGAAAAAAAGGGAATCACTTTAGTAAAGTGGCAATCATTAGCTAAACCAAAGGAAGTTGTTGGATGGGGTTTAGAAAACATACATTCCTTTGGTAAGGCTTAGACAACCAAGAGTCTATAGAGGTTGATTTCTAAGATGTTCATACATAGGAAATTGATTCTTCATAAGTATATAAAACCATTATCAATGGAATATTGGACTAGATAGGTTGTCTTTCTTATCGTCACATTGTAGATCCAGGGAATCCATTACTTGGCACAGACAACAAATCCAATTTCCACACCTATTTGGAAGCAAAGAATCCATTACAGGGCACATCAAAAGATCCAATTCCCAAACTTATTTGGAACTAGGGATAGAAAAGTGAGGTAGAGTTAAAGTTATCATGAAGGGAAGAAAAATAGTGTAAGGAATATCTAGTACAGCTTCAGAATAATTACATCAGGCTTAGAGAGGAGGATTCTTTTGTCTGGTCAAAGCATCTTGCCATATACATTCCTTTGGTAAGGCTTAGAAAACCAAGAGTCTATAGAGGTTGATTTCTAAGAAATTCATACACAGGAAATTGATTCTTTGTAAGTATATAAAATCACTATCAATGGAATATTGGATTAGATAGGTTGTCTTGCTTATCGTCACATTGTAGATCCAGGGAGTCCATTACTTGGCATAGACAAAAAATCCAATTTCCACACCTTTTTGGAACCAAAGAATCCATTACATGGCACAACAACAGATCCAATTCCCAAACCTATTGGGAACGAGGGATAGAAAAGTGAGGTAGAGTTAAAGTTATCATAAAGGGAAGCATAATAGTGTAAGGAATATCTAGTACAACTTCAGAAGAATTACATCAGGCTTAGAGAGGAGGATTCTTTTATCTGGTCAAAGAATCTTGCTATAGGGGTATATACTCTGAGTCTAGTATATAAAACTATATTTGTAGATAATTCACGAGGAGCACCTTGGTAGTTGAAGAAGCTCAAAAGTCTTCAAAAATCTAAGTGACTAGATGCATATATACCTATGATGGATATCACGTTAAATTTTTAAAAAATTGTGTTTTGAATAAAGACTTAAAGGGTTGTAAGGCATTGCGTCTTATGGTGTTTTGAAGTATCTGGCTTGCCAAAAACTCTGAGATCTTTAAAGGTAAGTTTAAGACATCGTTTCAGTGTGTCTCCTAGTCATGACAAAGCTTTCAAAGTAAAAAATCCCCTAACATTGGTAAAGAAAAGACATTGATCCATCCTTCTATTATTAAGAGTGGGAATGGTGTTATTTCAGTTTTCAATAGTGCCAATCAAGGTTAACAAGAAGAATATGTTGCAGGTGTTAGAAAATTAAATATTACAGAGCAATGCAACACATAAAATATGCGGAAAATACAAGCACACAAAACGCATAAAACCAGAGAGACACAGATATACGTGGTTCACCCAGTTTTTGCTACGTCCACCCCGAACATCCAGTCCTTCCTTTCTATTATCTAGCAAAATGAAGAGACAAAACCTACAGTAGATCCGCTGTAATATCCTCTATTCTCTCTCACAGTCTCCCTATCTGTTTCCCGCTCAGAGAATACACATATTACACAGCCACAATACAATACCCTCATAAAAGTGAGGGGTTTCCTTCTAGGGCAAAAAACCATAAACTAAACATAACTTCTACCGTCAGATCATCCGCCTAATGAACGGCCCAGATTGACTAGAAATTACTATACTTTTACAAGGCAATTTTACATCTATTTTTGGCTTCGGGGGCGCTGCCCCCGAAACCCCCACCATGGGACCACTGGCCCCTGGACCCTGCGGGGGGGACAAGTCGCCCCCCACACCCCCCCTGCGTGCAAGGGTGTACAATTTTCCTGGGGTATACATCCAGCCAAAACAAGGATCTCTGAATCAGGAAGAAAATCAAGCTCCACAACCAACAGCAGGAGGTATCCTATACTAGCTTAGTGATTCTATTATACTCATATCTTTAAAATTTAAAGCATTTATTGGTACAGGCTCTAACAATTATGATGAAATAAAGCCACTAAAATTTTTGTTAACAATAGTATTAGAGGAGAGGTGACTGAATTCCAGGTTTTCGGGGATTCCTTGGTTATCAATTGGTTCAATGGTAGCTTTAGGATGGAAGAATTGTTTTCACAACCCATTTTGGAGTAGCTGAAGACAATCAAGGCACAATTATTGAAGATATCATTCCATCATATTTACAGAGAATTTAAGGCAGAGGCTAATGGATTATCTAAAGAGGGCTTACTGATGACGCAAAACTATGGTTTATCATGGGAAAGTAGGTATGGTGTAAGCCTATAGGAGAGGTCATTGCAAAAACCACCAGTATAACTACTGAATTTACACCATATGCACATGTTTATGCACATATTTTCTCAAGCTTCACACAGGATAATGTTTGAGAACTAAGGAAAAATATTTATGATGTTACTTGTTTACAAATTTGAGAAAGCCTCAAGGGTTGCAATCAAAATCTAGAAATTATGTTTCTTGGTGGAATGTGAAACATGCTTGGATTTGTATAATGCTTCAATACTTGTTTAGGAACTAGGTAAGTGAATGAATACAAGTTTTTTTTTCATTTTTCTACATTGGATTCCCTTTCTCTCTAAGTAGGGACAACATATTCCATTGCCAAACTTTAACCTTACAGGGAAGTTCACTACACGTGTTTGATACTTCTAGACATTTTGAGGGGATGCCAATAGAAATGTCAATGTTGCTGGATAGTTTTAGAAAATTTCTCTTTGTCAATTTTTTTATTTTCAAGAATTAATATTTCCAACTAAGAGGCATTCCTAGGACATAGTGGTGTTATTTCTTGAATGTATTTGTGATTTATTAGTATTCCACCACTAATAACTTCATTACATAGTTGTTTGTTTAGTATTATATTACAACAATGACTTGTTAAAGCAAAATTATTCCAGTTTGTTTGAACGTCATAAATTGGAAGGAAATTTAGCTTTGAATTAGAAAAATGGAATATATTTTGAAAAATATGTTTTCTAATCAAATATAGGCCCGTTGCTTTATCATTAAAAAAAAAACAATGATGACAATAAGAAATGATTTTGGACACGATGAATTACAAAACTCTCCAGATTAAAAATAGGTTAGCATATTCAGTTTTGTCTGCATTAGAGAAAAATGAATGAGTAACTTTAAGTTTGCTTTGAATATTTATAGAATTATTTCATAGGTTCTAAATGGAAATTGCATGTGCTAATCTAGCTCAATTAACTATAGGGAAAACAAATGGCATACATAATTTGTTGGCTTATGGGAATTGGATTCATTTTTCTCTTGGAATAGTACGTTGATAATTGAAGATTACTATATTGAAAGCTATATTCCTGGTTAGTATCGCAATTTACAAATTCTTGTCTTATTCTTTTTCAGTTTCTTGTTGTAATCTTGTGTCAACAATACTTTGCTCCGCACATTAAATTTCTACTAACCAATTTTATTGTTGAAGTGTCACTGCTTCTTAGAGATAACTATAGAAAACGATACAACTACAAAAGTGGAGCATGAGATATTCTTAGTAGAAATTGCTAGCTCTGTTGTGTTTATTTGTGACATTTTATTTGCTTTGTTTATACAGGTCATCAAGCCACATAGCTGCCAATATTTCCCAACTAAAGAAAACTTGTTCAATTTTCTTGCTTTTATGGGGGATAATGACATTAATAATATTGCTGATGTTGAGGTATATATCGTATAAGTCCTTTATAGTCTAATTTAGTTTATAGTCTAGTGTTCATCGACTTTCATGTCTTATACATTGCATTGTATCTTTTTTTTTGTCAGAAAAGGAACTCAGTATTGATGGTAAGAAGCAAGGATTGAAGAAAGAGGAGAACAAATATCACTAGAGTGACAAAATGAAAATTGAAGAGAAGAGAATTGGTCTAGTGGTACTCGTAGAGCCAATATCTTGCGTAAGACACACACATGCAGGCTGATGATCAAGTCTTCAGAGTTGGTGAATTCACTTGCAATGCCTTGGAAAGACAATGGTAATGTTTGAAGTGATGAAACACTATTTCATGTGTAAATTGTACTCCTACTAATATTAAGTTGGAAACTCATATTGTAATATTTGACATTTTATATAATATAATTTATGTGGTTGGAACTATTTATAGTTGCACTGGATATTACATAGTAACGTAATTAGCATATGTAACTTTTTGTTTTCATATTAGATGAACATGTATATTGTATGACATTTTTTTTAAAATTTAGTTGCAAAATCATACTAATTAATTTATGTTGATTAATAATGAACACATAAAATCCATCTAAAACTACTAAATTAGTAGCTTTTGTTTATTAATGATGAACACAAATAAAATGAATATACTACTAAATTAGTTGCTTATAACGATTGTTAATGAAAGTAAATGAAATGAATATAAACTACTAATGTAGTCATTTATATAATGAATATAAAACTACCAAAAAAGGATAAATGATTACTGCAAATGATAAATTTTTGATTACAAATGACGACTAAATTGTGCATATATACGACTATTAGTAGCTAATTTACAGTATCTTATAATACGACCAAAATTTAGTCATATTTATTTGGCCATTAATTGGTTTCAAATGATGACTAAAATTTGAATATATATGACTATTAGTAACTAATTTACAGTATCTTATAACATGACCAAAATTTTGGTCATATTTCTTTGGTCATTAATTAGTTTTATCATGTGATCATATAGTAATATATTTTTTTGTATATGTTGTCACTCCTAGAGACAACCTTGAGTTGCAAAAGACCAGTGCCTAGGACATCTTGAAATAGGAGACCATCTAGGTTCTCTTCATGTTCTTTAATAGGAACCTCCTGGATATTAACTGGATGGAATTATTTGATATATGGTTCTGGATCACAAGGAGAGCGGAGTAATAACTGGGAACTTTGATTGTAAGGAGAGAGGCTTGCTCAGAATGGGATTGTGGCTGTCATGAAGTAGGATTTGCTGCAAACAGGGCCAGATTTGAAACCAACAAACAGTATTTAAATTTAATCGGGATGAAGACCATGAAGAATGAGGATGCTAATTCAGAGTGCGGTGGCCTTACGAGATATAAGAATCCACCCTTTAAGGATTTGAGAGGAAAGCGGTGAAGAGAAAGAACTTGAAACAAAAATCATGCATCGAACCTAATTAAGGTAGTATTATAGATCATCATACGAGTATCATTCGAGATAAATTCATACATAACCTATAAGCCACCCACATTTCAAAATCATGATAAAAAGAAGGAAAATATAATGGAACAGAATGTTAAAGTGAATCAAACACAACAAAGACATACATATTGTTCATAAGTCCAGTAGGAATCCATTCTTGCAACAAACAGTCGTTATATTATTTCTTCAAAATGGCTCTTCAAATATCCATTAAGAGAAAATCTCAAAACTACAAAATGTGTTATGCAAACTATACACTTCCAAATTTCAGAGAATTCAAAACCTTTAATTAGACTTCGATTTGGCCTTTTATAACTGTTTACCTGGACATTGTGACCAGATATTTCTTCAAACAAAATATTCCCTGTTGATATTACAATTTCCCATCTAAATAAAAAATGATGAGGTGTAATGGCATCTCATCCGAAATAGTATGGTCAGACATAGAATATAACAAGAACATAACAGAAACATGAACTGCAGAGAGTGCGTAGGGTGAAATCAAGATTTCACCCAATTTTACATTACATTGAAATTGAAAATCAAAAATAAAAAACAAGGGCCACTTGGGCCTGATCATGATGTCCATAAGTTGGTATGACAAGGAGTTCCCGAGCCTTTTGTGTGGCGTGATCAGACCAAAGACATGGAGGAGCCATGTTGACAAGGCAGTGGGGGTGGCAGTTGTTGTGAATTAGAGGAAACTAGATGATTCGCGTATTCATAACACTTTTGCCCAAAAATTCCTCTGGGTAGTGGTGATGTGGTGTAGGTCTCAAACATAGACTGCAATTGTGTAAGCTCTGTATAATCCACATAGGCAACAAATAATTTCTTAACCTGACCGAGAAGGAAGAATTCCTTACGCAGTGCAGCTATTATGGTCTCTGATTTTAGCCGGGAGGTTTTCTTTAGTGTTATGTCTGCCCTACACATGATCTCTAACATTTTCTGATCATAGACCGTTAGGGGAAGTATTGCACCTGACTGTGGATCCCAACATGGCGGGAGGCCAGCTTCTACCAACTTGCGCCATTCCTGATCGAACTTTTCCACTCCCTTCGACACCAACGCTAAAAACCCCAATGTGTTCACACATTCATTATCTTTCTCAATCATCTTACTGACATCCATAACCATCCTGAAATGATCGATCACTCTCTGTGTGCTCAATTCTTCAGATGAAATCTCACTGAGATATCTAACATATTTCTTTGATATTGATGCCTTCTCTTCTCCTTCCCTGTGTCCAACCTCCAATTGTGCCTTAAACTTTTGAATGGCAATCTTCTTGTCATTGGTCAACACGAGGAGTTACCAATGCTGCTTGACCTCTGCAATGATTTCCCCCCAGAGAAGTTGTCTCGCTTCTACTAATGACATGTTACCTTTAATCTGCACTTTTAAATCTCTGATAGACTTCTCATGCCCCTGAGCTTCCTTGCAGAGGTTCTCTACCTCCTTCTGTAGGGATGAAATCATCTTTTGATTTTCTTCATAGGCATCCTTGGCCTCATCTAGCAGCCGACAGGTAGTGCCTGTTTCATCTTTTTACATCCTCAAATCTACCAGCACCTTGGTGAGATGATCAGGAGTAATGTGTGGATCTTCTGGCACCGGACTCTACGCACGTATGTTCACCCCACTTGAGTTGCAGCTCTGACAATCTCTTGTTTAGCCTAACGATTTCCTTATCTTTTTTAGTAATATCTTCTTCCCTTTGAGTGAGGGAATCAGCGAGAACTGTATTTTCCCTTTCTACTTGGGCAATTTCCTCGGTCTTAATATGTTCGGAGCGAGGGATATTCAGCTTTCTCCTCAACTCCTATACCTCCGAATTTGATTTTGCTAGAAGGGCTTGCAATGATGAATTTGTATCAACACCCTTCCCTCTTATCATTTTTTTGGTGTTCTCCAGCTGAGTAGCCACGGCCTTAGTGCTAGCTCTTTCTCTTCGTTATGTTTCCTTCATTTGATTCAGCTTCCTTTCGGTCTTCTGTAGGGGAACTGTATGCTTCACTACCTCAGTCCATAGCATGTCCTTGACACACTGGTGCAAATCCAGCTTATCCGGTAGGGGAATGTTGCCCAGATTTAGGATTATTTCCATAACTCTATATTGGGATCCCAAAGGTGAGGGATGTAAGGCTAATTGTTGGATGGCCAATATGAGCTACTCTTCATCCATATCCAAGACTGAGGAGAGCCTGGTATGGTGTTTGTCTACGAATTGAGAAAGTTCACCCCTCATCCTTTCTCTTACGGACTTGTTCCTGGTCTCAATTTCCTCCCTTGCATCATATTTTCCTAATGTGACCACCCGTGAAAGCTTTGAGGGGGCTGAAGATGAGGCTTAATCAAAGGAGAGTAGGAAGCCTAGGTTGTTTTTGTCAGGACCCCTGAGTATGGGGACCTCATCATCTGATAATTCGGAATCTAAGTCCTCTGGCCCTTTAGTTATCTGCTTTTTGCTAGGGTGTGTTTCCTCATCAACTTCCATGAACCCTTGACTTCCCAAGGGGTCCTCTTGTTCCTGCCCTTCTGCCTCGGCGAGCACATTATCTCCTTTTCCTTCAGTAGCTAAGTATTCAGCCTCCATCTGTGTATCCAAAGGCCATGTATCAAGGTTAGCTTTTCGTTCAATGAAAGGCCTAGGTTCATGCACATATGCTGTTGATTTAATATTCATCCTCCTATTTGTGAGGAGCCCCTTGGGATCATAGTGCCAGACATCTCCCTAAGGGAAATTCATCTCCTGCAACATCCTTTCTAGAGTGGATAGGGCATGCCTTGAATTAATGGTGAAATGGCCTATAGAATGTGGGAGTTTGAAGATGTGCCCCTTTTCACAGGCACGAAGTGGACTTGGTCGGCACTTAAGTCCTGACGGATGAACTCAAGGGCGAAAATCCTCATGGACGGGAACACTAGCAGGTGATAGGGAGGTACTTCAGTACCATAGACCTTGATCTCAGTGTGGTCTTCGAACATGTACCAATCACCTGTGCAATTTGTTTCACTAAATTGGAGCCAACCCTTCTGCTCAAGAAAGATTTTGGCGAGGAGGTGTCGTGTCTGATAGCATAGGCTATGGACATGAAATAGGAATGAATTTCACATACCCTTCCCCTCTAGATGTTGGAAAACTGCCGGAGTCCACTCGAAAACAGACCTAGGTTTAGCGTTTCTCTAGGAGAACTTGTTCAGGCCTAGACCTTCAAACTTATCCTCATGCTCAAATATTAATAAGTAGAAAACCAGGGAGCAATATTTGAAAGAACAGAAGGAAGACATATCTTGGAACTGGGCTTTGATATTTGAGGCCATAAAGGAAGGGATATCCAAAAGTATCTCAGCCTGCATCATGAGCAATAGGATCCCTAAACTCGCCTTAGTCACCATCTCGACATCCTCAAACCCTAGCATTCCCGAGATAATCGCTAGAATAGGATGTATGGTGTTGTAGAAAGATGATAGGGGAATAGAGTTTCTGTGAGGGAAAGATAATAGGCATGCATCAGAGATGAGATTGAGGAAACCATTATGCTTTTCCAAGGGTTGATTTAGAAATGGAAGAAGAGATTAACTTCAGAAAACTCGACATAGTCTTGGGCGGGAGGATAGAATAGGGATTTCCTGATGAGTTGGGGATTAATCTCCAAAATCTTGTTCCCTCGAGTGGAAAGGAAGATGTCCTTATGCTCGATGTAGGCCTCCCCAAGCCAAACAATGAATTCTGGGAATGGATGGGTCGTCGGGGCGATTTGGTGGTACAGCCCTGACCTGAAGACTCTAAACACGTCTTTGTTCCTTCGCTAAAAATCGAAGAGTTCGGCTCTGGTGCGGGCTACATTGAAGGGATAGACTAGGTTGTAGAGTTGGGTGTGAGCATCAGTGACGGGCTCGGGTCCAGGAGCATTCCTAACCTCGCGAGCTTGGGGGGTTTCAGGTGCGGAGCGCTTCAGTTTTTCCATGATAATTTGAAAACAAAAGTAAAAGAGAAATAGCGAAAAGGAAAATGATGAAATACTCGAAATAGCAGTGAGGTAGCAAGGGAAAATGACACGAGAGTGAAAAGCAACCAGAACTGGAGTTTTAACCTACCTAATAGAGCGAAATACCGATAAATAACCAGTAAAATTGCACAGTCAAGAGTAAAAAGCGCTATAGAAAAAATGGTTTTACTGAGTATCGAGGCGAGGTGACACTTGTAGGGTTAGCGTCATAAGGACATTGATAGTGAGACATGTGGCGTCAAGTGGTTGGTTGGCAGCAGTCGAGTAGGTGGGGGCCATGTGCTGGACAAGAAAATTACCGGCCTTTGTACCGCCTGCTAGACTTACCTTACCGTAAAAACATACCTACGCTAATTGATTAGATCAAGTAGACCCCTTCGATCTTCAGCAGGATGGATGGAGGCCTCCATCCCCTTTTCTTTCCCCCATGGAACCACTCTGATTGGCCTAGAGGAGGGATGATGTCACCTCCTCCGGGGGGTCGACTTCAGCCACCTTAGCTCCTTTCGGATGCTGATGAAAAGGCTATCGGCTGGCGATATTTAGTGCGTGGTTCTACTATGAAACTGTGAGCACGCTACCCTTTGTTTTCTGGCTCTGGATTCACCTTATCTGCTCACCAGGCCACGATGCTTGTTTCTACAAGCTCTTTCAACCACTTTTCCACTCCTTATCCACTGAACCCATGTTTTCTTTTCTGTATCTCTCCTTATATTTTATTAAAGAGATCACAAGCCAACATTGGCTCCACTTGGGGACAGCACGCTCCCTCTCGAGGGTGTCGAGAACTTCGCAGACTACCTACTTGTGCATTTTTCAAAATATCCAGGGCATATTAGAAAGCTTCGAGTACTTCTGGAAAGAGTTAAAATGAAAATGCATGAGAAAATTAAATATGAAATATATACAATGTGGAGGATATATAAAATTGGCCCTTTCGGCCGCTATTAGTACTAAAAATAGGACTTGAGGAATTTCCCGTTCACAGGCACTTCAATCAGGTCCCCTTCCAAATTTTCCAATGTGAAGGTGTTGTTGCCCTTGGCTTTTGCTACCTTGAATGATCTGAACCAGAGTAGATCAAACTTTCTGTGTTTACCCTTGTCAGCTCCTTTAATTTCCTATCGCAGCACCAAGTCCCCTTCTTGTATCTCCTTATCTTTTGCTTGTTGATCAAATAGGCATTTCATTTTCTCCTGATAGTCGTCCAACCTGATGTTCACCTGAGCTTGTGTTTCATCCAGTTCAACAAGATGATTCATTCTTCGGATCAGATCATTTGGCTCTTCTTCACTGTCTTGTAGAAACCTGGCCCAGGTAAAGCTAGTTGAATGGGCTAAAACCACTGCTCAGCCATACACTAGCTCGTAAGGGGAATTCTCGGTGGATCTTTTGTTGGTAATGCAATTTGCCCAAAGTGAAAATTTAAGCTGGGAGTCCCAGTTCTTCTGATTCTCACTTATGGTATTTTTTAGGACTCTTACCAAAGTCTTATTTGAAGACTCGGCCAACCCATTCCCTTGAGGATAATAATTTGTGGAATGTCCCAGAGTGATATTATATTGCTGGCAAAAGTTTATGAACTTGGCGGACTTGAAGGCCTCAGTGTTATCAGTGATGACTTTAGCTGGGCACCCAAACCTAGATATTATATTTTCCTCCATAAATTTAATCACCACCCCATCCATGGTGTTTCTTGCACACACCGCCTTGACCCACTTGGTGAAGTAGTTGGCAACGGTGAGAATCCAATGGTGTTGGTTACTAGATGTGGGGTGGATCTCCTTGATAAAATTAATGCCCCATTGCCTGAATGGCTCTTCGATATGTATTGGGATCAGTGATAGTGGCACAAATTTTTTCTTTTCTGCAAAGGTCTTGCATTTTTCACAAGCTCGGACATGAGCATGTACATCCCCAAACAATCAGCCAAAAAAAACCTGCTCTCAGTATTTAGTGGGTCGTAGATCGCCAGTTGTAATGTCTGCTACATACACCATCGTGAAATTCGGCCATCACCTCGTCCATCTCCTGCTCTGTTAGACATAGTAGCATAACTCCTGACGGATCCCTCAAATATAATTGTCCATTTGCCACGGCGTACTTCTATGACCTTAATCTCAGGGTAATGTACTTAGCCTTGTCGAAGCTGGGAGGACATCTCAGAGTAAGGATATATTCCACCACATCCTTATACCATGCAGACAGAAGGTATTTTATGTGCGCCTTTTGCATTGAGGTTTCTATTGTAGGTAGTACGTCTGTTACTTCCAGTACTTCTCCCCCTTCCATGGATATATTTATACCCAAATCTTGGCAGTTGGACTCCGATAAAATTTTGGCCAATCCCTGTCCCTTAATGAGCTTAGTGGGCCTAATCTCTAATTCATATTCCTAGATCTTAGCGATCCACTTGCCCCTCTTCCCTTCACTGTCCCCTTGTATTAGAATGTCTTTTAGTGCCACTATGGGGATGTAGGAAGTTATGGCCGATTGTAATACATATATAAGAAAAGCCTTTGACGATTTGACCAAGGCATAGGCCTGCTTTTCCAGGATATTATATTTTAATTCTGCATCTCGCAAGACCTAATTGAAAATGCAATAGGTTGTTTGTGCCCTTCTTCGTTCTTTTGTAACAGCACCGTAGCTACTATGTGAGGGGAGGAAAAAGAAAATATCATGAAGGGCATGTTGTAATCAGGGCCTACTGGTACTGGAGCTTTAGTAAAAGCCTATTTAATTCTGTTGAAAGAAGTCCTTGACTGGGGGGTCCATTTTGCTTCGTTATCTTTCTTGAGCATCTCTGTAATATGTCAGACGATGTCAACATAATTTGGAATGAACCTTGTTAGGAAATTTATTCTCCCTAGGAATACCTGGATTTTACTTTTATGCCGTGGGAGGGAAATGTCGTTGATCACTTCTACCCTTTTCGGGTCAATTTTCACTCCCTCCTTAGTCACTATGTGTCCTAGCAGCTTCCTCTCCTCTAGGGAGAACATGGACTTTTGGGGGGTCAATGATAGGCCATACCTGCGGCACTTCTCGAAGGTCTGGCGAAGATGGTCAATATGCTTAGCATCACTCTTTGAGAGCACATTGATAAGTCTAGATAAATCACTACGAACTTATCTTTCTCTCCTATGAAAGCAATGTCCATAGCACGTTGAAAGGTGGCACCAGCATTGATTAGACTGAACAACATCCGAGCATACATGAAGGTCCCCCATGGAGTGGTGAATGTTGTTTTCTTTTGATCTTCGGGGAGAACTACCACCTGATTATATCCGAAGAAACCATCCATCATATACATTCCTAAGGATCCCACCACCTTTTTCAAAATGTCATCCATCTTCGGGAGAGGGTAGTTGTCTTTGAGTGAGGAACTATTGAGATTTTGGAAGTTTACGCACAATCTTATTTCTCTGTTCTTCTTCCTGACCGAGACCAAGTTGGCCACCCCCTCCGAATATCTCAGGGGAATGATGATTTTAGCCAGCGGTAGCTTTTTAATCTCTTTCTCATTTTCTGGGAGCAACAATGGATTAATCTGCATCAGTTTCTGCTTGTGAGGCTTGGCGTCTCCTTTGAGAGGAATCTTATGCTGAATGACCTCAATGTCGAAAGCCTTCAGGTCCTAGTATGACTAGGTGAATACTTCTTTGTATGCTTGGAAGTTGGAACAATTGGATATATTTTTTTTGATATTCCTCAGGGACTCCCATTGATATTTTTACCACCTTTGGGTCTCCCTCCATCCTGATATTTATATCGTTCCCCTACTCATCCCGTGTCATCTTACTGGGGCTGATTGGGACATCATTTTTATCGAACAACCTTTCCAAAGGCACGAGGCCTCTGGGAATGACGTTCCCTTTTAGTTGCAACACGCGATTCTCTATGAAACGCTTAACTTGTTCTTCATCCTCGAAGACCTGCCAGTGCTTCAAATTATTTGGGATGGAAGGGCGATATCGCACCTCAACGTCATACCTGAGCAGAGGATTCTGTGGCGGGCGGAAATTGTTAGCTGCAACAACGAGTGAATCAACCATCTGATTTTTATCTCTCGACATTAACTGTATATTAAAATCAAAGAATAAATTTTAACCAAGTCCCATATCTCATTTCTATAAGCTCTGAGCCACGAATTTTTAGCCTGACACTGATTTCTGACTTGTCTTACTACTAGCTCCGAGTCCCCGAAAACTGTCAGGTTCTGGATATTCATATTCCTTGCTCTCTATAATCATAGTAGTATTGCTTCATATTCGGCCATGTTTTTTGTGGCTTCATATTCTAGCTTGAATGAGAGAGCAACCAAACATCCTTTGGGCAAGTTCAAGAGCACCCCGGGTCCATTCCCTTCTCTCGAATTGGCCCCATCAAAATGCAGAGTCCATGTCTCATCCTCATCTTTACTCTTGGGTTATTTCTATTTTAGAGGATAGAATTTAGCCTCCTGCAGGAAATATCCATCTTCTTCGAACATGAGGCAAGCGATTTCACCCTCCTTATCATATACTAGGGAGTTCGTCGTGCCATAAGCCTTAGTAACCATCTTTACGAACCTGGACTCCCGATATAGCCTTCTTTCCTCCCCTTCGAATACTAGAATAGTAGCATAGGTGAGATCAATTTTAATTGACCTGCCAATCTTTGAACCCCAAGATCTAGACAACAACATTCTAAATTGGGTTGGAATGTTAGCTACTACGATATCCATCACCACGCTCTTAGCTAGGATCAAGGCCAGGTTCACCACCAGATATTTTATCATACCAAGGCACTTAACCCTCTTGGAGTCAAAAGAATACAGATCCTTATATGGATGAGTAATTTGCAACCCCAGTTTCTCCATGACAGAAAACGATAGTAGGTTGTGGGAAGCCCCGAAATCTAGCATGCAGTTGTGTAACAAAAAATCATTAATGACCAAAGAAACATAGAATGGGGGGTTTGTTGAGTCTAACTCTTCTACATGAGGGCCAAAGACCACCATGTGTATTTCTTCCTGGAGATTGAGACTGTCAGGGAGAGGGACTATGCCATGGGGGAACATGAATTGGGATACTTGAGCTTTATATGAAGGCTGTTTTAAAAGTTCGACTAGGGGAACAGGGATTTTAACCTTTTCTAACTCTTTTTGGAGGTTGAAGATTGTAGGATTATTTTCTGTAATGACCTCTTTTTGTTGCTCTTTAGGAGGGATGGGTGAGTTTGAGGCTACAGCAGAAGCCTTGTGATTTGGAGGGGAATCGGGAATTGTCTTTGTGGAAGAAGAGGCAGTGGCTTTATGGTGCATAGGCTCTTCTATGGGTTTTTTTCCCTTTGTTGACAGAATTTGGAGGGGCCTGCTCTTTTGGAGTTAACTCTTCCTCTTGCTCTTGTACTCGGGTGCTCTTTCTAGAGGATCTAAGGTCATACTTCTTATGGAGCTGTGCTTGCATAAAGTCCACAAATTTTCTACAATAATCATCAATATCCTGATTTTCTGGAGAAGCTTCTCTCTCTTATAGATCCTCTTGCAAAGTGAGCTCCCCCTCCTCATCTTTTGATTAATCCAAGAATTGGTCTCCCTGACAATCAGGAGCTTCCTCGATTTGTCCTTCCATTTTCCCTTCTAGGTATCGAGGAGGTTGAATATGATCCTACTGCGCCTTTCTATCCCGCAATAATATTTGCAATGGTGGTTTCTGGTACTGTGGATTGAAACCTCGGTTAGGGGCCATATGGTTTGGTCGGGGAGATGAATTCTTAGCTTCCAACTCAAGCTTCACTAGCTTGTTGGAGAGATTTTTTATCATTTTGTTCATCTCTTCGATCTTGTACCCTAATTCTTCTCTATCATCTTGTACAATAATCATCAATATCCTTACCCCTCCTCCTGGCATCATGCTCTATTCTTCCTTTGGATTTCCCAGTAGAGTAAAATTTTTCTTCTACCTCCATAGCATCTGTTTGGATCTGATCTAGGGATGCAAACTTTCTTTCTCTCAAAGTGAATCCAAACTCGGACTCAATTGCTCTTGCAAAAACCACTTTGGTTGCTGCTTGAGGAGGTTTTATTTCAATTGGAAGATTGTTGTATAGCTTATTAAATATTTTTATAAACTTCGTTACATATTCATTTTGTTTCTTCTTCAGGGCATTGAACTCTGTGAGGATGTAACCATGATCCATCTTTTCCCCCCATTTTTGAGTAAAATAATTCTCCATTTCCTCCAAAGTGGTGACCGAATTGTTAGCAAGAGATTTAAACCACTTTCGGGCTTCTCCATCCAAGGACTACACAAAAAGCCTCAACACTACATCCAAGTGTTTCACATTTACATTTTCAGCAAAGGCACAAAAGTCCTCAATATGCTTCTGGGAAGAAGTATTGTCTTCCCTGGTGAACCGAGGTAAGAGATTTAGGAAATCCTGAAGCATATCATTTAAAACTTGAGGCAAGGCCAATGGGGCATATTTGTTAAGGAGGAAACCTAGCACAGCCATGATGGGCAGTAATGGTGGATTCTGAGGAGGATTCTGATGGATTACGATAGGTATATGTTAAGAGGGAATTTGTATATTTACCTAAGATGAGTTCTAGGGTATGGTAACTTTTTTTAATTCTTTTGTCTCTAGGGTGGGACAGAAAGCAGGCACAGAGGTATTTACTGACTCGGCTTCATCTTCTATCTTAGAGCTGGATAGAGTATATTTTTCTGGGAGATATTTGAGTATTCGGGCTGTAGAGCCAGGGCCACAAAATTCAATTTTCGTAGATGAGGACAGAGAGTCTTCTAAAGAGAATGAGGGTAGTTCTTCTTGATCGGTTTGCTTTTCTTTCCAAATTCTCTTGAATATAATTTTTTCAGGATCAGATGCAGACAAAGTTCTTAGTTGAGAGGTATCTAACCTTAGAGGTGGCTTGGTATAAGCTAGGATTGCATATGATTTAGATTTAGATAGTAGTAGAGTCACCAAGGTGAGGGGTGTGCAACTCTCAACCCTTCGTGCTCACCTAACTGAAGGGTGAAGATAATGTCATATTCCAGGGAAAGATGTTCAACTTCGTTCCCCGGAAATAGCGTAAAAAATATGTTGTCACTCCTAGAGACAGCCTTGAGTTGCAAAATACTAGTGCCTAGGACATCTTAAAATAGGAGGTCATCTAGGTTATCTTCATGTTCTTTAACAGGAACCTCCTGGATATTAACTAGATGGAATTATTTTATATGTGGTTCTAGATCACAAGGAGAGCAGAGTAATAATTGGGAACTTTGATTGTAAGGAGAGAGGCTTGCTCAGAATGGGGTTATGGCTGTCATGAAATAGGATTTGCTACAAACAAGGCTGGATGTGAAACCAACGAAAAGTCTTTAAAGTCAATCTGGGTGAAGACCATGAAGAATGAGGATGCTAAATCAGAGTGCGGTGGGCTTATGAGATATACAAATCCACCCTTCAAGGACTTAAGAGGAAAGTGGTGAAGAGAAAGAACTTGAAACAGAAATCATGCACCGAGCCTAATTAAGGTAGTATTATAGATCATCATATGAGTATCATTCAAGATAAATTCATACATAACCTATAAGCCACCCACATTCCGAAAGCATGATAACGGAAAGGAAAATATAATGGAACAGAATGTTAAATTGAACCAAACACAACAGAGACATACATATTGTTCATAAGTCGAGTAGGAATCCATTCTTGCAACAAAAAGTCCTTATATTATTTCTTCAAAACGACTCTTCAGATATACATTAAGAGCAAATCTCAAAACTACAAAATGTGCTATGCAAACTCTACACTTCCAACTTTCAGAGAATTTAGAACCTTTACTTAGTCTGCGATTTGGCCTTTTATAGTTGTTTACATGGACAACGTGACCAGATATTTCTTCAAACAAAATATTCCCTGATGATATTACAGTTTCCCATCTAAATAAAAAATGATGATTCGTAACGGAATCTCATATGAAACAATATGTTCCAACACAGACTATAACAAGAACATAACAGAAACATGAACTACAGAGAGTGCATAGGGTGAAATCGAGATTTCACCCGATTTTACATTACATAGAAATTGAAAATAAAAAATAAAAAATAAAGGTTGCATGGGCCTAATCATGATGTCCATTAGTTGGTACGACAAGGAGTGCCTGAGACTTCTATGCGGCGTGATCAGACCGAAGACATGGAGGATCCATGCTAACAAGGTGACGAGGTTGGAAGTTGCTTCGAAGTAAAAGAAACTGGAGGATTCGTGTATTCATAACACGTTTTCCACAAAATTTCTCCGGGTAGTGGTGTTGTGGTGTAGGTCTCAAACATAGACTGCAATTGTGTAAGCTTTGTATAATCCACACAGACAGCAAATAATTTCTTAACCTGACCGAGAAGGAATAATTCCTCACGAAGTGCAGCTATTATGGTCTCTTCTTTTAGCCAGGAGGTTTTCTCTAGTGTTATGTCTACCCTGCACATGATCTCTGACATTTTTTGATCATAGGCCATTAGGGGAAGTAGTGCACTTGACTGTGGATCCCAGCATGGTGGGAGCCTAGCTTCTACCAACTTGTGCCATTCCTGATCGAACCTTTCCACTCCCTTCGACACCAGCACTAAAAACCCCAATGTGTTCACACGTGCGTTCTCTTTCTCAAACATCTTACTGACGTCCATAACCATCCTGAAATGGTTGACCACTCCCTCTGTTTATCAATTCTTCAGATGAAATATCATTGAGATATCTGACATATTTCTTTGCTATTGATGCCTTCTCTTCTCCTTCCTTGCGTCCAACCTCCAATTGTGCCTTAAACTCGTGAATGGCAATATTCTTGTTGTTGGTCAGCACGAGGAGTTCCCAATGTTGCTTGAACTCTGCCATGATTTCCCCCTAGACAAGTCATCTTGCTTCTACCAATGACATGTTACCTTTAATCTGCGCTTTTAAGTCTCTGATAGACTTCTCATGTTCCTGAGCTTCCTTGCAGAGGTTCTCTACCTCTTTCTGTAGGGATGAGATCGTCTTTTGATTTTCTTCGTAGGCAACCTTGGCCTCGTCTAGGAGCTGGTGGGTATTGCATGTTTCATCTTCTGACATCCTCAGATCTACCAGCGCCTTGGTGAGATGCTTAGGAGAAGTCTATGGATCTTCTGGAACCGGAACTATGCACGTATGTTCACCCTACTTGAGTTGCAACTCTGACAACCTCTTGTTTAGCCCAACGATTTCCTTATCTTTTTGAGTAATCTCTTCTTCCCTTTGAGCGAGGGAATCAACAAGAACTATATTTTCCCTTTCTATTTGGGAAATTTCCTTGGTCTGAATATGTTTGGAGTGAGGGATATTCAACTTTCTCCTCAAATCCTCTACCTCCAAACCTGATTTGGCTAGAAGGGCTTGCAATGTTGAATTTGTATCAACACCCTCCCCTCTTATCATTTTTCTGGTGTTCTCCAGCTGAGTCACCACGGCCTTAGCGCTATCCCTTTCTCTTCGTTGGGTTTCCTTCATTTGATTTAGCTTCCTTTCAGTCTCCTTGAGGGAAACTGTATGCTTCACTACCTCATTCCGTAGCATGTCCATGATACATAAGTGAAAATCCAGCTTATGCGACAGGAGAATGTTGCCCAGATTTAGGATCATTTCTCGAGCTCTGTATTGGGATCCTGAAGGTGAGGGATGCAAGGATGACTGCAGGATGGCCAATATGAGTTGATATTTATCCATATCCAAGACTGAGGAGAGCCTAGTATGGTGTTTGTCTACGAATTGAGAAATTTTAGCCCTCAGCCTTTCTCTTGCGGACTTGTCCATGGCCTCAATCTCCTCCCTTGCATCATATTTTCCCAATGTGACTGTTGTACCTCAAGAAACAATCCCTTGGCTATGGTAAGGAATCAGTGCTTGAGAAATTTATAAATGTATGACACAATATTAAGATATCATATGGCATTAGTTAAGCACGTTTGGAAATTAATTATTTATAACCCTCAATGATATGATATAATGAAATATTTCACAATGCCATTATTTGCTGATATAAATTGAAATGGAAAGAAGAAAATGGAATGGAAACTAAAAATGATAGGTTGGATAATAGAATCTATCACTTTAAATCCACAAAAGAACTTTATAGAGAAAAAATAGTTGGAGTGAAGGAGTGCACATTAAGGACATTTAACTCTTACTTACAAACTGTAAAAAGAGACCCATAGCTACATTACTTCACCTCATTCAGAGAAGAATAAACACATAACGAAACTGGAAAGACGCATCAACATCAACAGGTGCAAGAAACTTGATCTTCTTTCATTAACTTTCAGAAATTTTAGTACAAAATTTACAGTCCTACAGAGGTCCCAAAACTCGGAACCTGCACCCCATCCAATTTCTTCGCTTTATCTTTTTTCCCCGAGCCATCTGCCTAATCAGTTATGAACTTATTTATGAAACAGTTAATAAATTGCTTTTGACAGTATTCCTTTCAAAATTCTCTTCGAAATAATGAAACTACATTTTTTATTTAACATTATATATATTATTAATAATAATATATATAGTATATTTAAAGGCTTCTTATGTTTTACAAGCTTTATACATTCGAACGCTAGCATTTAATTAGACTCCTAATACATAGAACAAATTAATGAAGGAGGATCAAATTTTCAATGTATGGCCATAGAGATAATGAATATGGATGGTGTGTGGGTCCCATTGTCCTCTCCGCACATAACTTTCCCAAAACGATAAACCACTTGCAGAGGCACCTATGGTTGTTTCCAGAAATTAATAGAGTGATGTTGCATTGAATATCAACCATTGATTTCTTTTATGGTAGTTTGGGAAAAACCACTTACGGGATCACTTCTTCACATATGTTTCATACAGCTTGTGCTTCTGGGTTGCGACAATCGTTGCAAGAGAGACCAAATCCTCTTCCTTTGCTAATGTCCATTGAATTCTAGCTGCCTTGAAAATTTGGCACCAAGATGCTTCCACCAATGCAATTTACGAGCCTCCATAGCTACTCTTACTGTAGTTTGTGCTGCTAGCTTCTCTCTTTCTATCCTGGGTAAATGTGGATTTGAATCACCCAATGTCTCGTCAAGTGTGGCATTTGTATCTTTCTTTTCCTGAAGTATTCTTATCTTTCGCTCTAGATACAATTATGTCCTCCAACTGTAGTGAACCATTACAATGGAAGAATAGTACGGAAGTGATAGCATTAACAAAGAGACCATGCATAGACGTTGAGAGAAACAAACACTGGTCTGAAGTTGACAGAAGTTTGTGTTTTCTTCTGCTAGGAATTCACAACTTGCAGGACGTTTTTTAATAGAAATGACATTTAAGGAACTGGAAAAATATATAAAACCACTTTGAATTTTTAGACAATTCCCATGGCGAAGTCAATTGGGGTCACTTTGCAAAAAACCCATGTCGCAGATTCCTGAAATTGTTCTCTGTTTGCCCGCAATTTGAAATAAAAAGTCTTGTGCGAGGAATGTCTGCGTTTTCTGAGATGTGCAGTCATCTATTTCCAATTCTTCATCTTGGCATAGTTCTTCAAATGCCTTTAAAACATTTTGTTTATCTCAACTATGACTTCATATGTAGAATTGGATAAGCCTCTTTTCATTCTTTTAAGGAACCTTTCCAATACCATTTATTTCAAGCAATTCCTCTGTCTTTCTAGGCATCCTTTTATTGATATGTTGTTTTAGGCAACTAAAATGTCTTCAACGTAGTATCAGATTTCTCGTGCTTTTCCACCTCCATGAAGACTCAAACTTTCAAGCTTGTATATTTTTAATTTTCTCGCTCATTGAGCCATGAAACACACCCAAGACATGAAACGAGGAGAATTATTGAGCAACATATGTTGAGCTTGCGGTTATCTTCTTGAACA
Organism: Pinus albicaulis; assembly: GCA_034641835.2. Classification (NCBI taxonomy): domain Eukaryota; kingdom Viridiplantae; phylum Streptophyta; class Pinopsida; order Pinales; family Pinaceae; genus Pinus; species Pinus albicaulis. The sequence goes on from JAXQQM020061074.1 coordinate 65,867, forward strand.
CGTTGCAGCTCTTCTTAAATTTTTAATAATTGTTCCTCAGCAAACTTGAATTGCTCAGAACTTCTCTTGACTTTTAGCTGAGTCAAATTGTGCTACAACATCTAGCTCCAATTGGGGACAACACTTTGGTAGCAAAGTGCTGAGAACCTATAGATTAGTAGCCTTTATTGGGCACGGAGTCAAGTCAAACTAAATCTTCTCCAATCCAAAATCTCCAAAAATTTAAAACTTCTCTAAAACCTCTCTCTTCCAGGATCTTTATTCTTGAACTGAAAAATGCTAAACTACAAATATTGCAACTAGGAATGCTCAACTCCTGAGCTTATTTATGTACAAATCCTATATATATATGCAGGGTTGAACTTAATTAGGTGAAGTCAACCTTCCAATGGCACCAACCTAACATCTATATGTTAGAATTAATACCTTCATACTGCTGAAATTTCAAAATCAAAATAGGAATGTACCATGAAAATTTTCCATATACAAATATTTGTACATACCCTTGCACAAAAGCTTGTTGTTGATCAAATAAATTTTTCATATACTCAGCCACTGGATCATAGAACTGATGAGACAAAATTTCAGCTGCCTCATTTTCTTGAACATTTTGCTGATGTAGACTTCTTTGAACATGGCAGCTTCCTTCATTGTTTGACTCCTCAATTTGGAATTGTGTGCGAGGAACTTGATTGCCATTTTCTATAGGCAGGAATTTAGGCTGAAAAGAGAAATCCAAGGTTTTTTCCCTATAATGCTGATATTCTTCATATAATGCAAATTCTTGACAAAAATCTTCCTCCTCCTGCAGACATACCTGAGAATCTCCACTAGTTTCCCCTCTATTCCCAAAATCATTAAAATTATGAAAATTGTAATTATCTTCCAGGCTTTCATCGTGTAGTTCATTTGTTGAAACAAAGTTTTAACCAGAATCTTCAAAATGCTTAGATTCTTGTGTTTCAGAAATAAAGGAATCCTTTTACACCTTTTGAAAATCCTTGTTCACCTCTGAATTTGCATTCTCTTGAAAAGCAATTCCAATGTTTTCTTGACGGACCCTCTTGTCTTCAACAAAACTTATTCTTTCAACGTGATAGGAAAATTTTCTACAATCCCACACATTATCTTCAATTTCCTGTGCATAAAGAAACATTAGCTTAAGAGTGCAAGGCTTTCTCTCCTTGAGATAAAAAGCCAAGCCAATAGAAAGAGCCCTCAAATAGTAAACCATAGTTGTTGCTTCAGGAGGTTGAATTTCTTTTGGCATGCTGAAATAAATTTTTTGAAACCTCCTATTAAACTCAGCGATTGTTTCATTGCTCTGCCTTTGGATAGAATATAATTCCAAAAGGTGTTTTTCATATGACTTACGCTTGCCCCAATATCTAAAAATGATATCTTGAAAACCTTGCCATGAACTAATTGAACTTTCTTCCAAACACTGGAACCATGGCTAAGCACCCTGCTTTAATGAATGACAAGACATCCTTAAAGCCATGTCTTCATAAATAATTTGAAATTTGTCCAGAAAGTACTCAAATTCCAAGATATGTGATTCAACTGAAATATCCTCCTCCTCTCCAGAGAAACTCAGCAAATATGGTCCCCCAAGTGGAAAGGAAGATATCCTTACGCTCGATGTAGGCCTCCCCAAGGCAGTCAATGAATTTTGGGAATGGATGGGTCGTTAGGTCGATTTGGGAGTACAACCCTCACTCAATGACTCTAAAAACGTCTTCATTCCTTTGCTTAAAATCGAAGAGTTTGACTCTGGTACAGGCTACATTGAAGGGATAGACTGGGTCGTAGAGTTGGGTGTGAGAGTCAATGAGGGGCTCGAGTCTAAGAGCAGTCTTGACCTCGCGAGCTTGGGGGGTTTCGGATGTGGAGCGCTTCAATTTTTCCATGATAATTTGAAAACAAAAGTAAAACGGAAATAGTGAAAAGGAAAATGACGAAATACCTGAAATAGTAGTGAGGTAGCAAGGGAAAATGGCGCGAGAGTGAAAAGAAACTAGTACTCAAGTTTTAACTTTCCTGATAGAGCAAAATATTGACAAATAACTAGTAAAATTGCATAGTCAAGAGTAAAACGCGCTACGGAAAACAAGGTTTTACTAAGTATGGAGGCGAGGTGACACTTGTAGGGTTGACGTCGTAAGGACGTCGATAGTGAGACATGTGGCACCGGGTGGCTGGGTGGCAGCAGCCAGGTAGGTGTGGACCACGTGCCAGACAAGGCAAGTACCAGCCTTTATACCTCTTGCTAGACTTACCTTATCGTAACAACATACCTGTGCCGATTTCTTAGCTCAGTTGGGCCCCTTCAATCTTCGTTGGGGTGGATGGAGGCCTCCGTCCCCTTTTCTTTCCCCCACGGAACCACTCTGATTGGCCCGGAGGAGGGATGACGTCACCTCCTCCGGGTGGTCAGCTTCGGCCACCTTAGCTCCTTTTGGATACCAACAGAAAGGTTATCGGCTGTCGATAATTAGCGCGTGGTTCTGCTATGGAACTGTGAGCATGCTACCCTTTACTGTCTGACCCCCGATTCACCTTATCCGCTCACCAAGTCGCAGCGCTTGTTTCTGCAAGCTCTTTCAACCATTTTGCCACTCCTTATCCTCTTAACTTGTGTTTTCTTTGCCGGATCGCTCATTATATTTTATCAATGAGATCACAACCCAATAGTATAATTGGTTATTAATTGTGGCAATTAATGACCAAATTATTGACCAAATATACTACTGGACAATAAAATCAATGACCAAATCAATGACTAAAATGACCTAATCAATGACCAAATATACTACTAGACAAAAAAATTGAGACAACCAATTAATTACTAAGCTAAAAACAACTAAAAGTTGGTCGCGTTATAAGATACTGAAAATTAGCTACTATTTGTCACCGACCAAAAAATAGTCATTTATATGGAAGTTTTAGTCATTTTTTTAGTAACTAATTAGCCATTTTATACTAGTGACTTGGATCTTGTTTGGACCCACATGCACCCCACGCTCATCAATAATGTATCCCAGATATGGAACCTGGGTCGTGCCAAAAGTGCACTTCTCCAAATTGGCACACAACTTGTGTTGTCGTAGTGTTTGGAGGACTTGTCGGATGTGGTTGAGGTGCTCTTCGCAATTCTAGCTGAAGATTAGGATGTAATCCAATTACACCACTACAAATGAGTTGGTGAATGGCCGCAATATTTCTTCCATCAACCTCATGAAGGTTGCAAGGGCATTCGTCAACCTGAAAGGCATGACCAACCATTTGAAAAGACCCTCCATGGATTTGAAGGCATTCTTCTACACATCAAAGGGTTCGATTGGTACCTGGTGATACCCAGACTTCAAGTCGATCTTACTAAAATATTTTTCCCCCTTGAGTTAGTCCAGAAGGTCATCAATCTGTGGGATCGGGTACCTATTCTAGACAGTGATCTTGTTCAACTCCCGATAGTTAATACAGAGACTCCAAGTCCCATATTTCTTCTGCACCAACACGATAGGGCTCCCACAGCGTGATGAACTTCGTCATATGTGACATTTCTACAACAGCTCCTAAATCTGCCTCTTGATTTCGCCATTCTCCAGAACAAAGCATCGATAGATTGGTCCATTGGGAAGCGGCGCACCTGGGGTCATATCAATGGAGTGATTTACCTACCAATGCAGAGGCACTCCTGTGGGGGAGGTGAAGATGTCCTCGTACTCCTCCACGGCCTTGTCCATCTATTGTTTCCATGTGGAGGAGCCCTATCTGGAGGTCATGGCCACAATCTTCTTCTTTTCTTGAGGGTGGGTCATTAGGAAAACAAATTTCTTGGTTTTTGAAATGAGCTTACTGCATTGTTTTGTAGTAACCAAAGAGATGGTGGCATGTGGTGCTACCTCCAGTATCTTGTACAAATTATTGCCCAAAGTAACAATAACAGCACGAGGCCATGACTCATACACAACATGTCACTTCCACAAGTATGGTTGGCCTAATAATACATCAAAAAAATCAAGAGGAGAAATGTCACATAATACCTCATCCGTGAAAGTATTGATGTTGTAGGGAAGGCAGCATTGTTAGCTGATGCGGAGATCTCGTCCTTGGTGAAGCCACCCAATGGTGTACAGTTTTAGGTGTGTTTTGGTTGGCAAGCCCAACCGCTTCATGACCTCTGCTAAGATGAGGTTCTTTTGACTCCCGCTATCGATAATGAACTGTAGCGGAGAGCCCTTTATCCACATCTGGGAATGGAAGAGGCACCCCCCTCCTCTAGATCTTTTGGTTCCTCCTTCTAGATCTTCATGGTGTTGATGGTTGCGTTAGGCTCTGCATCGATAATTTGCTTCCTTTTTTCATTCCTCTTGTTCGGTTGTGATTCAGAGTCAAAGAATGCATCTGATTCAGAAGCCTTCAACTCAGCCACTAGTGACTGCTTGGCCCAACACTCACTTGTGTTGTGAGTAGAGCTCTTATGGAACTCACACCACTTTTCCATGTCCTTCTTTGGGTTCATGGTGTTTCTTTTTACTTGTGGATTTTGTGGGTTGTCCTCGTCTGCCCTGCCTTGGCTTTGTCCTTTGTTTTGCGGTTTGGGGGCACCTTTCCCTTTCCTCTGATTCACATATCCAAAGTCTTGCTTCTTCTGTTTGAACTTTTGCTCAATCTTGGCAGCATACTGGTATGCCGCACCAAGCAAGGAGATGTCAAGGAACTCCATTTTCTCCTAAATGTATATGTGTAGACAACTGCGGTACTTTTTTGAATATTTTATACCCAACTTTATGCACAAGGTATCGAACAAATTCGTCAACTCATGTACATATTGATACCTTTGTTGCTGCAGCGTAGTCCATTGTATGTATTTGTCCTCATAGCTCCCCACGGGATAATATTGTTCCTTGATGGCATCTCAGAAATAATTCCAAGTGGGTGTGGCCAAGAACAAATAGGGTTCCCCCTTTCCCTTTTGCTCCCAGTAGGTTTCCCACCAGTCCTTGACATGGGGGGCGGATTTGAGGAGTGAAAAAGTAATCCTTTCTTGGTTAGAAAAGTCATGAACTGAGAAATATCCTTCTAATAGATTCAACCATATATATATGACATCTACATCGATTTGGCCCTCAAATATGGAAATGTCAAATTTTACTTGTACCTTAAAAGGAGTGGTGCCTCCAGAGTGGTTGCTCAATGTAGATGCGCCGCTGGTGGCAGCCGTTGAAATATCTGGGCAAATTTATCCATAATCGCGTTCCTTTATTTCTCAAGGGCCTCCTATAGTAACATTTTGATAGGATATTATACTCCCTCAGCTTTCTTTTCTTCCCCCATGGGCAGTCATCTAGGTTTGCGAGGATGATCTTGCAAAGGTTCAACCAGATCGAGCCCTAACTTCTTATACTCAAATTTCATTAGGGACATGCAAAGAAGGATCAAGAAAGACCAGACCACTATGATACCACTGATCCATATTTATGCAGGAGAAAAATGAAATACAGAAATACACATAAACGCAGAGATGCAATAGAAATAAAACTTTGTTTCATTAATAACAAATAACTAAAATATGCTTATAGACAAAATGGAAATAAACTAGCTAGGGCTTTGGTAGTTTATCTCTAAGAAGATATGTGGCAGCTACAGTCCTCCAAACTGTGTTATAGTGAGGCTTGAAGGCCTATTATGAGAAACAATTGAAAACCCTAAACCTCCAAAGACCTAACCCTAGGAGATGAAACGCAAAAACTATGGGCCCCATTTGGGTAAATTGGTACATCAACTTCCCGGGGACGTAACTTTGGCATATGATCTTTGTTTGACACGCTCAATAACTCATTATAAATATCTATCTGAGGACTACAACTTTTGATGTGAGCAACATCAAAGTAACTTCCATGTTGCTCCTGGATTTCCCAAAAAACGCCGTTTAGGGCCTCAAAATGGCTCCGGAAGTTCAGGACCCAAAATATTGCTAAAAATTGTAAATTCTGCTATAAGTAAGGAAACTGAAAATTTTAAAGAAACAATGGTGGGGGTCCAAGTTGAATAGGTGAGTGGCCACCAATATCCACTTGGATCATGTGTAGCCTATATATTTGACCTATTCCATTCCAAAGGAGAATTTATCTAGGTTGGCACATAGCTTGTTCTACTATAGGGTTTGAAGGATTTGTTGAATATGTCACAATTTTTCTACCCAACTCTTATTGAAGATGAGGATATCATCCAAATATACAACAACAAATGAGATGGTGAAAGGTCGTAAGATGTCATCCATCATACTCGTAAAATTCGCAACTACATTTTTTGAACCCAAGGGAATGACCAACCACTCAAGGGACCCTCCTTGGACTTGAAGGTTGATCCAGGTGGCTCCAGAGACACACAGAGGACAAAGAGGACTTGAGAAAGCTGAAAAATCAAAGTTTTTTTATTACTGTCGAACCAGGTTTAGGTTGTATATTTCGTCGTCCTGATCACAACGGTGTGAACGGTTCATCAAACTGAGCTCGTATGCACAAGTTAGGAGCGGTCAAAGTTTTGGGTTGATTTGGATGACTATGCAGGTTAAGGAGGCTGCAATTTGGACAAAACTCGGCCATTGGATTCCGGCCAGCTCCGGCCGGATTCCAAAAAAAATTGTGGGGTCTTTAATTTGACTCCTACGGTCAAAATCCAAATTTTTAAAAATGTCCAATTTGTTTTTAAAATAAAAAATATTTAAAAAAAAGGAGGTGGTGGGCCACCACCCTCGCCACCCCATCCACCGCATAACCAAACTATTATAAAATTAAGGGGTCGACATCCATGACCCCGCTGGACCCCACATAATACAGCAACCATATGATACATATGGTGGTGGGGGTTGTGAACCCCACCGCCGACCACACCATGTATTACGCCCACCATTGAATACAAGTGGGCGGGGGTTGTTAACCCAATGCCCAACCCTCAACTCTCACATGCCACCGTATGAGCACGATGATCGACAGAAAATCTAGGGCGAGCTGCCCAACGCTGACCCGGCCCCCCCACTATTATGTATTTTAAGTATCCATTGCATTTTTAAAAAGGCATGGTGTAGTTAAATAAAACAAAAATCAGATTTTTATGGAGGGGGCAAGATTTGACCACCCAACCCCCTCCCTCATAATTTGGATCCAAACCAACTTAGTCAACGGCTTGTTTTGTGAATTCTGCCTAGATTTTATACTTAAACTTGACATTTTCACAATGCGCCCAACCCAGGTGCAGACACAGAAGCCAAGGAGGAGCACGGATTTCAATTTTTTAATATTATTTTATTGCAGGTACATTGTTGCACGCAAATCAAGGTAGTGGAACCATGAGCCTAGAAAAGAGGCAGGTGGAACCTTGATTGAGCTCAACTTTCAGGAGGGAAAAATTTTGACAGTGTCCAAATGGGACAAACTTTATGTCTATTTTTCACTATTCTATGCCACAAATCTGATGGCGCATTCAGATTTTCCATCTGAGCTTTATATTTTTCAGCCACTTTTCAAAGTGGAGTCACAGGTGTCAGCTTTCAGCGAGTGAGCAGTCGATTTCACACCTTTTGACACCACAATTGTGAGGGTGATTTCAGATCCAGCAGTAGAGCATCTCATTATTCACTCATCTTTAGTGTGAGGTATATGATGAGTTGATTTAATGTACATCTTTGTCTCCTTGTCTCTGAGATGCATTGTGTTGTATAGATCCTTGTTGGTGTTTTGATGTGGGATTTTGTTTTTTTCTTGATGTGAGATATACTTTCTATCATGGATTTGTATTATGTCTGAGATCCCTTTGATGCCATGTTGGTGGGATACTCATTTTCACATGTATGTTGTTTTATATCCCTTTGTTTGTCATGTTGGCAGGATACTCATATTCATTATGTGTGAGTTATTGTCATACTGATAGGAATCCTTTTTTAGGGTGAGAGTTCATGTAGTGGAACATCTCGTACAGAGGTCCATCCATTCTTGCATGAGGGTATTTTATTTATACAATAGATAAAACACCATCCATGTACATCTTCACTCCTTACAGCACTTAATGCAGCGGCCTTCACCATCTTGACATCGAGGCCCAGAGATGTAGTCCCTCTTTGATGAACTCTGTTATCAATGTCTTATGTTGCTCATGCTTGTTATGTTCATCTTCATTATAGCATGTAATTATTCATTTATGTTCATTAACGCTTTAATTAAATGTAATCCTAACACCATCAGCCGAAGTAAAAGGTCTTGGTTAAGGGTATTAGGAATTTTCCCCGCTCAAGTGGTATCAGAGCAAGTCTTCTTGTTGATTGGATTGCAAGCATGAACTATTGAACGTTCATTGAGTTGAGCAATGGAGGATGTCAAGGACATGTACGAGACCATGCTCAGGGTGTCCAAGAAAGCGAACATGTTGTACGAGGCTTATGAAGAAAAAGCAGCATAGAAAGCCGAATTGAAGACACTCCTACAAGAAGAGGAGGATAAACATCGATTGTAGCTTCAGTTGCAAGCCACGACAGAGGTGTGGGAAGAATTGAAGCGCAACAACGAAATTCTTCAAGAAAATCATGATGCATTGAAGGAAATCCTACAGGAAGAGAAATAGGAAAAGCAGTGATTGCAGCTTCAGCTACAAGCCGTGACAGAGGCCTTGGAGGAATTGAAGCACAACGAAGGCTTAGAGAAGCCTTCTTCACCTATTTCAAAACCGACAGCTGAGGTAAACAATGATGATTTCTCTTCACTTTCATCTTAACTTGATATCATTTCTGTTGGAAGTGTGGAGATCCCCATTACAGGAACTAACATGAGACTCCTCACCAAGATGGGGTACAAAGGAGGAGGACTTGGCATTCGTGGCCAAGGCATAACCCCACCATTGGAGGTTGTGCAGAGACCTCACTATGCAGGTTTCGGGTACACTGAAGAAGGATATGCGAAGGACATCAAAGGAAAATAGACATTGTTGAACTCTCCAGGGAAGAGGAATGATGGGGACACTTCGTTAGCGTTCCATGGTAATTCATGTTGCATTGAAAGAGCTGAGGCGAGCTCCCATCACCATCATCGCACCAGAGATCACCCAAGAAGGTATAATAAGTCTCATTATTCCAGAGTGCATTTTGATTATAAGAATGTTGATAACCATGTTCATAAATCATGGCATCGAAAAACGTGTCATTTTTGTGGTTTACATAACCATGTATTTTTGAAGTGTTGGAAAGGGATGGCAACACAAAGGAGGATGAGGCATGGAAAGCCTTCTCCACAGAAGGGAAAGAAATCGTTAAGCGGGTTTGGAGTAAAAAGACCTTTTGCACCCATTGCGACCGAAGTGGCCATCAAAGGGCCATGTGTTGGAGACTCCATCTAGAGTAGAAACTCAAAGACAAAGCACCCGTGATTGAACCAATCGAAAGAGCTGATCGACAAGAAAATTCCCCATAAGGGAATGGCCAATTCACTTTGCTAAAGAGCGGTTTTTCTAGATTTTTTTTCTAGATATGTTAGCTTGTCATGGCCTTATTTTTGTAAATCATATGTTGCATTTTTAACTATAAAAGTGATGATGTGTGTTTCCATCACTTGTTTAAGCAACAATGATATTTTGGACTTGTTTTAGCAGTCGTGTGATGCGTTTATTTCATGTAAAAGTGATGATGTGTTTTCCATCACTTTGAAATGCGACAATGATGTCTTGTTTTATAATGATAGCTGGGGTGTGATTTCCACTTGATGTAAACTTGACCTTCGAGTACATGTTATAAACTTGTGGAAAGTATGGGAAATGTTTTGGGTTATAGTTGGTCATAATTTGAGCACGTAATTTGCAGGGGATCATACTACAGGCTTGTAGAAGGTGCAGGTGTCGATTCATCGCTTAAGGCTATGAAGAACAAAGGTGAAGGAGATGGAAGGGTAGCATTTTTAGGACGCTTGTGGTGTAGACATAGTACATAGCAGTTTCGAATTCTTGTTGATTCTTTTGGAGGACCAAAAGATCCTCAGTGGGGAGGATTGATCTAGGTGGCTCCAGATACACACATAGAACAAATAAGAGTTGAGAAAGTTGAAAAATCAAAGTGTTCGGATTACTCTTGAACCAAGTTTAGGTTGTAGCTTTCGTTGTCTTGATCACAACAGTGTGAACGGTTCGTCAAACTGAGCTCGTATGCGAAAGTTAGGAGCGGTCAAAGTTTTGGGTTGACTTGGATGACTGAGCAGGTTAAGGAGGATGCAATTTGGACGAAACCTGGCCATCGGATTCCAGGAAAAATTGTGGGGTATTTAATTTGACTCCTATGGTAAAAATCCAATTTTTTAAAAATGTCCAATTTGTTTTTAAAACAAAAAATATTTTAAAAAACAAGGTGGCGGGCCACCACCCCCGCCACCCCAACCACCGCATAACCAAACTATTATAAAATTAAGGGGTCGGTGGCCATGACCTCGCCGGACCCCACATAATACGGCAACCATATGATACATATGGTGGTGGGGGTTGTGAACCCCACTGCTGACCATGCCGTGTATTATGGCCACCATTGAATATGGGTGGGCAGGGGTTGTTAACCCACCGCCCAACCCTCAACTCTCACATGCCACTGTATGAGCACGATGACCAATGGAAACCCGATATTGTATCTTTTAAATATCCGTTGAGTTTTAGGCATGGTGCAGTTATATAAAACAAAATTCAGCTTTTTATGGAGGGGGTGGGGTTTGACCACCCGACCCCCTCCCTCATAATTTGGATCCAAACCAACTTAGCCAATGGCTTGTTTTGTAAAGTCTGTCCAGATTTTATACTTAAACTCGACATTTACATAGTGCACCCAAGCCAGGTGCAGACAAGGAAGCTGAGGAAGAGCACAAATTTCAATTTTTAATATTATTTTATCGCAGGTACATTGTTGCATGTAGATCAAGGCAGTGGAACCATAAGCCTAGAAAAGAGGCAGTCAGAACCTTGATTGAGCTCAACTTTCAGGAGGGTGAAATTTTGATAGTGGCCAAATGGGAAAAACTTTATGTCAATTTTGCACTATTCAACGCCACGATTCTGATGGCGCATTCAGATTTTCCATCTAAGCTTTAAATTTTTCTACCACTTTTCAAAGTGGAGTTGTAGGTGTCACCTTTCAATGAGTGAGCAGCCGATTTCACACCTTTCGATGCCACGATTGTGATGGTGATTTCAGATCCAGTAGCAGAGCAGCTCATTCTTTAGTCATCTTCAGCGTGAGGTATATGATGAGTTGATTTCATGTACTTATTTGTCTCTTTGTCACTGAGAAGCATTGTGTTGTACAGATCCCTATTGATGTTTTGATGTGGGATCTTGTTTTGTTCTTGATGTGAGATGTACTTTCTATCATTTATTTGTATTATGTCTGAGATCCCTTTGATGCCATGTTGGCGGGATACTCTTTGTCACATGTATGTTGTTTGAGATCCCTTTGTTTTCCATGTTGGCAGGATACTCATATTCATTATGTGTGAGTTATTGTCATACTGATAGGAATCCTTTTTAAGGGTGAGAGTTCATGTAGTTGAAAATATCGTAGAGAAGTCCATCCACTCCTACATGAGGGAATTTTCCTTGTATGACAGATAAAACACCATCCATCTACATCTTCACTCCTTACAACACTTAATGCAGTGGCCTACGCCATCTTGACACTGATGCCCAGAGATGTAGTCCCTCCTAGACGAAGTCCGTTATCAATGTCTTATGTTTATCATGCTTGTTATTTTCCTCTTCTTTACATCATGTAGTTGTTCATTTATGTTCATTAACCCTTTAATTAAATTTAATCCTAACACCATCAGCCAAAGTAAAAGGTCTTGGTTAAGGGTATCAGGAATTTACCCAAATCAAAGGTGGTCTTCATACATATGTGGGTTCTATTGGAATTGGTGATATCCATATTCATAATGATATTGTTGAAGTACTTAGCCACCTTGAGATGCTCAATAAGGTCATAAATCTATGGGATCAGGTCTAAGTTCCTGACTATGCTTTTGTTCAATGCTCAATAATCAATGCAAAGTCTTCAGGTCCCATCTTTCTTCATCATGAGTACAATTGGGCTCCCATAAGATGAGGAGCTTAGTCATATGTTCCCTTTTTGTAGAAAATCCTAGATCTACCGCTTGATTTATTTGTTTTCCATAAGAGAGAATCAATAGATTGGCCCATTAGGTAGAGTTGCTCCGGGGGTCATATTAATCGAAAGCTTGATCTGACAATGCAAAGGTACCCCCATGGGTGAGGAGAAGAAGTCTATGTACTCTTCCACATTAGTACATATGGGGCCAAAATATGACAGTTATTCATCAGATATTTGACTTATTGTCATCAACTATCTAACACATTGGAGCCGAGCAACTCATAACTAGCACTCTGTTGAATAGTCGACACTTTATCAAATGTCAGATATTCGACAGGATGACATTGAATAGTCGATGCAAAAAATCGCCAAAAAATTCATTAAAAATATGACGCTTTGAGGGCGGTTTTACAATGCCCACCTGCATCAGATATGCAGCGAGGAAAAATCCAGTTGCAATACCCACATTCGTCATATATGTGACGAGAAAATGTTGAGTATCCTTTCCATTAGATAGAAAAATGGCGAAACTTTAATGTCAGATATTCAATGCCTTATTACTTTAGTCTCATAGGACTCGATGGTTCCTTCTATTGGTATGGATTAGCAAGTCAGATGATTAAGCATTAGATAATCAAAATTAGAATAAGTTTTTGCGATAGGAGTGCATTGACGGGAAAAATTGTACAACCGAAAACAAGGGGGTCTCCCCAGTGAAAGGTCCCAATTAGACCTCACACCGTTTGGGATAGGAGCCCCATCTGGTATGTGGGCTTGGCTGCCACCATAAGTGTTTCCACTCTTGGTTTTTGGATGAAAAGATGATGAAGCGGAGGCAAAGGTGAAATGACCAATCAATGAAGCAAAATCAACCCAAGATTGACCAACCACAAACAAAGATACAAGCAAGTCTAAGCAGTGAAATAAAAGAGGGTATGTTGTGAGTGGGATCAGTAAGCCGAAAAAACCAGTCAGACATACATGAAAGGAAACACAGCAGAAGTTAATTTCAAAATAGTTCACAATATATCACTGACATGGCAAGGAACAAATAAACACTGATTTAAAAGAAAATGTACATGCAACCACTGTGAAGTAGTTCATAATAAATTGCATGCATGAAAGCATCCATACAACATAGTGAAATATTAGACAGCTAGTACTATCACCACAAACAAGCATGTGAATCAGTGTCGTAAAAGCGAATATATTATTAATGTTGCTGCAACGTCAAATACATGTTTACAACTCGTTAAAACCCAATAGTGGAATGTGGGCTATTCATCTCAATGTGTGATACCAAAACCCTAGCCTTGCTACCTCTCTCTCTACTTGATACCAAGACCTGAGTGCCTTTAGCTCTCAAGCACCAATTCCTCTGTCATACTGGCTTCCATTGCAGAGCTAAAAGTCCTTTGGTCACTTCCCAAAGTTGTATATGTAGGTTGAAATGTCTTTTGAGTTGTTCTTGACTCTTGGTCTTCTCGACTGTTGGGTTGGCTTGCGACTTGGGCCATTTGCGACCTGCAACCCAGGGTTATATGTGACTTGCGACCTAAGGTCATCTATGACCCGTGACCTAGGGTCATCTCCGACCCATGACCTAGGGTCATCTGTGATCTGTGACATGGGGTCATCTGCGACCTGCAGCCTGCAGTTACTTGCGACCTGCAACCTTGAGTCATCTGTGACCTGCGACCCACGACCTTGGTCATCTGCGACCTACAACCTTGGGTCATCTGCGACCTATGACCTGGATTCATCTACAACCTATGACCTAGGGTTTTATCCCTTCTGCATTCCTCTTTCGGTGATCTCCAGTTTTCACAGCAATATGCCTTTTCCTGCATATTGTTGTGACCAGGTGCCTTTGAGCTTAAATTGAGGTTCTTCGGGATCCATGAGGATCCACCTCACTTTGAAAGGGTCCCCTTGCTTGCTGGGGAAAATCCTGGCTCTTCTTGCAAACCAAAAGCTTCCACCTACAATCAAATAGCATAGGTCACATGTCTTCATGATTGAATAATAATGCTAGAGGTGTATTTAGTTAATTGCAAGAATAAAAATAATAAATTTAGCTCGTTGTCTGGTCAAGTGTTGTGCCAATATGTTATTAGAGAGAATGGCTTGTGTAGGATTTCCCTGTGCCTCTTCAATCACTGTGATTTCCATTGGTATTGTTATGGACTGAGTGCCGAATGTGGGTCTATAGTTTAACCTGTTTTGGTAGCTATTACTTCATATGGATGTGGCTCAGTTACTGCACTGAATGTTGATTCACCTGTTGATGTTCCTAATATTACGTCTAATACAATGCTTGGACAGTTTCAAGGGTTCAACCAATCGTATTTCTCGAAACCTTAGTCTATTGGCTACTAGCTCCCTCTAGACAAAATCTCCACCTCTTGCATGACAGTGTTGCTACATCACGTAGCCTTTGTGAGGGTTTTCCAAGTCTCCTTGATGCCATTATCCTCACATGACGGTGATTTTTTTTTTATGTCTGAGGGAACTACAGAGACTACAATTTCCATCGAATCATTTCTTGATCGTATGGTTGCTATTCTCAATTATGCTTTATGTATAAACCCATTACCATGCAACCGTATTTCCCGCAGCGTTTCCATGTGTCTTAGTGAGTTGAGGGGAAATATGACCTCCTAGATGTTGCATAGTCGCAAGGCTATGTGAGTTAGGTTGTTTGGTCAATTCTGAAGCTTTGTGACCCAGCGACTTGGTCGCACAGTCGCATGACCATGAAATTCACATTTTTAGATTGATCCACACACTCTGCAACCCAGCAACTGGTCACACAGTCGCAAGGCCATGAAATTTGCATTGTTAGATGGCTCCACATGTTCCGCAACCCAGTGATTGGTCACACAGTTGCACAACCATGAAAGTCTCATTTTTAGATGGCTCCACACGTTTAACGACCTAGTGACTGGTCACACTCGCTATAGGTTGCATTCCCTCAGATTTTTTTCAGTTTATACTTCTACAAGTGTCGGGCTTCAGGGACATGATCAACGGGACATGATTAATGGGAGATACGTAGCTACAGCCGCCATCCCTCTTGTCTTTGGGCATTCCGCATAATGGAGAAGGTGTAGGGTCATGTGCATGCAAAGTCTCACCGAACCTTGCCACAAAATCCGAGGTCGTGTGACTATTTGCATAGCTTGTCATGAGTCTATTTCTCTTGTCTGTTTGGAAGAGCATGGCTTCGAGAGAAAGAAAGCGGAAAAAATTTCAAACGGAACTAGCAAGAGCATAGATGGATCTTGGCTGTGGTGCAGCACAAAGGAATTAGTGTATGATGCCGTGGATTTTATGCCTTAGATCCACAAAGGAGCCCCATTGGTTTTAAAGCCAGCAAAGAGGAAATATTATTGACTCCCCTCCACCTCTTTGCTCAATTAACTGAATACTCGTATCGAATGCCATGGCGACCAGCATTTTATCAGCTTTCCCATTCTGTGTTCAATTGAGGCACGGTCGGCGTTGTATCTATGATGCAGGTATTCATGACTTGTCCGATCTGAGAGGCAACTTCGTGGTATTTTTGCATCCCTCTCATGCACCACAAAAATTATGGGAGCCTCCAAAATCGTGTGCGACAACGTGACGGGACCGAAAGAAAAACCTGTGAATAAAAGTGAAGACATCCTCTGCTATGACACGTAAGATTTATCTATCTCTTGAATTTGGTGGGTGATTTCTTTTGAATGAAAGAGGAGGGGTTGGAACAGTCACGGTGGCAATGGCTGAGTAGATACCCACGCCATGTAATCTCCTCATGACTATGCTAATAACAATATGTTACAACATAAGTGCACTTCGACAAACAACACGTGGAACAGATGGGTCGTTCCCTTTTTCAGTCAGTTCCATGTTTTTCTTCCTCCTCCTATTCAAAGCAACGGCGTCCGTCATTGCCATACCTTCTCTAGTCTAATCGATGATATCACCATTGGGGGTACACCCAGATCAAGCAGCATAGGAAAAATATTTTGTGGAGTCTAAAGCATTAGGCTTTACTAATTCTTCTTCCCCTACTAATTTTCCCCTTTGGTCTTGAAATACGATTTCCACACCTAGTGAGCATTTTCCTTCTGCAAGAAGCTCCTTAGGAATGGGGCCATAAAAATGAGAAAGATGTGGTGCAACCATGATCTGAATTTTTCCCAATTTTCACACCTTTTGTTCCTCGCTTATAGGTGTCACATATCTCCCACATTTATATTTTAGCTCCAATTACTCTTATTCTCGTCATCCGCCCAAATGAGGCCTTCAGATGTAGCCTTAGTTCTCATCCCCACATGGACAGGAGGTGAAAGTTCCATGTTCTGCAACTGCGCCCTTGTTGTTTTAGTTTCAGTTTCTTTCCCTTGGTGTGGTGGTGACATTGTTGGGCATATCATCCGTGGGATCGACCTGCATGAAACATTATAATATCAATTAGTGCACAGTTACCTTTTAGAGAATTATTTCCCCAAATAATTTACATGGGACCATGAGCTTGGTGGAGTACCCAAATAGAATACCTAAATGATATACGGTGAAGGTGCTTCTAATGGACATGTGTTATGTACTCAATACACAGAAAAGCTTCCATTCAAGTGTATGCATGATGATATCCCCACATATGGCATGATTGCAAAAAAGGTATCTTGTCATGTTGATGAGAAGGTTTGCGAGGGGCTCGAAGTAGGTCAAGCTCATCTGAGGTTGCTACCATGACAATCTAGGGGAAACCTATCTTTGAGTTCATGGAGGGACTTTCAATGCTCTTTGAAGCAAGAAACCCCCAAGCACTAGTGTATTTATGAGACATCGAGACCAGTGGGTGCGGTGACAAGTTTTGGTGGGAATAGGTCATGTGGGTGTCACTGACTAAAGGCCAAGTCAAAACCCTAATGGCTGAGCAAGCAGAAGGGGACCCGAAATTTTGAATATACGGTGTTGTAGCAGCTATAATAGTTGGCAAACCACTAGTAGAATCCAACATCTTTGTCAAAGTCCCCACAATAATCTGAGTTTGGATTGTGATTCAAGGAAATATTAGACAGGTACTATGGGTACCTTTTGTATTACTTTTAACTTTACAGATATGCCCAATCCTCGTGCCTCAGCTAGGTCTTGTAAATCAGAGAATGCTCAAGTAGAAGTTCACGAATGCCAGTTGTTCGATAATGATGTAGAGAGCAAGGCATCGAGCTTACAATATTCAGAAATTTTAAAATAAGTCTCTTGTGTTGCTCCGCTGGAAGCAGGCCTGGATAGTACCCCGGCGGAGTCACCTCAAGAAATCACAAACTTTGCTCCACTGCTAGCGAGCCTGGTTAGTACCCCGGTGGAGTTGTTGCATTACCTCTCTGCGCAAGAAGCCTTTCTCAATCCTTTACCCTTATTTTTTTCATGTGCTTGTAGCACTTATTTGTATGTTCTCGTGGCTCTTATTTTGCATGGGTGAATGAGGGAACCCAACTTATTTTACAGGCAAGAGAGGTTGCTTCTTGTTTGACAGAGACTAAAAGATATTATGACTTGGGTTTACCCTCATGCCAAGACTTCTCATCCTATCTTCTACCCACAGATGAAACATGAAAAACAAATCATTAAGATATTCAAGACCATGTTGGGCACAAGGCTCAGGTTGCGGATATAATTCATTCAAACCCATTAGGTTTCCCCACAAGCAACCTTCTCGTATCTTCCTGGCTAATGAATTAGACTCATATGAATAATGCAGATAATGTGACTTTGATTACATGTTGTGAGAGAAGCTACTTCTTGAGGCAACCACCACAACCTCACCCAAAATAGGGTTATGGTTTCAACAATTATGACAAGGGGGGCAAGAGATATCATTAGGTTTTTAGTGCATGCAAAGAGGTGAAACAATCCATTTGGCTTTAAATGCGTGCAAGGAGGAGTAAGAGGGCTAGTCGGAATACTGAGGGTTTGAAGGCTCCATGTTCAATGAGGGCCCATGTAGAGATATGCAATATACATAAATTTTCAAAGCCATGTCAACAATCAGTGCATACGATGCGAGGCTAGTATACAACGCAATGCAACAGACAAGGCTTATGATGCAATGCAATGCCATGTGTGAGAAAGATCAACTAGATGCAGGTAAAAAAACAAGGAAAAGCACATGTAGTGATTATTTGAATAGTATGAAGCAACAAGCAAACTGAAAGAGAAATAAGTGAAAAATAAATGGAAAATTATAATGCATAAAGCTACTGACCGTAAGAAAATACAACAAACATAATTTTAAACCATAAAGCAAACTTAGCAAGTAAAACCTAATTAACAACTTGAACCATCAAAATTTTATTAATAGAACCTAGCTAGCCTAAACCTAAAACCCTAATTTAACTAGAGAGGCGGTTGGGTTATGTGAAATCAACTTTCCAGTGCAGCCACCACATAAGTTCCTACCCTACAAGAACAACAATGTTCACAATCAAAACGAGCAAACAAACTTGTGCACCAACAACAAGATTTACCTGAAAATCATGTGCAACAACAAAAATGCCATGGCTACTGACCAGAGAACGTGCCAGAATGGATTCTTCGAGCTGAATTTCACTTTCATCCTGATACACAACAATATGTACTTGAAACCTAAAATTATTTATAAATGACACACATCCATCCATGCACAACCCTAGGTCTGATGGAAGCAGGGTAAGACATTGCCAATTTGTAGGTATATTCATCGGATGAGATCTGTCAAACCAGCCAGGAATCTCATCATGATGTTGAGGATGATCGATTTGATGGAATGGAAAAAATAAGTGACTGCCGGGAAAATTTGAGGTGATTGCAAATCCAAGTGCAGAAACCCTAATTTTGAAAATCCTAGTTCTAAGTTGTCCCTAGGTTTCGTTGAGGGTATGAGAATCTGAAGCAACCTTGAGTGGAGGCTGAAATTCCTCACCATCCTAGACAAACTCGAGACCTTTGAGTGGGGGGTTTCCAAACTTTGATGGTTTCATGAGGTCAACTGGCGAATGGATGTGATCATTGTTTGTGGTGATTGGACAACCGTCAATGGGATTATTATCAATTCAGGCAAATGTTTGCAAACTGACAGATTGACAATCCAAAGTATCAGATTCTTTAGATTTCCTAGGATGTGATGAATTGACCGAAAAATTTTCAGGCAATAGAGAGGTTTGCAAGACATCACATGCTTGTGCCTAAATGCAACTGGTAATGGCTGGGAAACAACCAAAAATATTAGAGATAATGGTCGGTGTTTCCATTCTAGTGAATAAATTAGGGTATATCAGTTTTTGTATATCATCTGTTAGGGGACAATAAGATGTGCTCAGAGAAGCATCACTCGGATCAAAGGCTTGCCCATATGAGGTGACATCCTGCATGGTTATGTTGATAGGAGTGTGGTGCGTGGGAACTGTAATTTGAGGAACCCTAATCTGAGAAACCTTAGTTTGACTTGTTTCAGGGGTCCCATCGAGATCATGTGAGCCTGAGATAACCGTTAGCAGAATCTGAATTGCCTCGACTTCCTGATGGGTCCCTGAATCATAAAAAAATGAATCATCGGATTTCAGTGGCTTCATCTGGTCGACAGATAGATATGAATGACAGATCTCAGAGGCGTGAGTGAATATGTTTTCAGATAAGTAGCGATCAATGGAGCCATCAATTTGATCAAGTTGGGTACCTGGCATGTTAGGCTCCCCTGGGGTTAACAGTTGGGATAAATCCATAAAAGAAACACTTTGAGGTTGCCGAGACAGGCAGTCACTCTTTTGGTTGTTTAAAGATTTCAGATGAAAAATATCAGACATAAGAGATTCATCAATTTTGTAATGCGATTGTGAAACACCACCCGTGCGTTCGTAATTGTCGTCAACACTAGTATAAGAAAATTTTGAATGACTTGAAGAAATTAATAGTGTGGCAGACTCACAAAATGAATCAGGGAATAATGGATTAAATGATTCAGATGCGGGGGTATCAACCATACAGGGACACTTATCTCACACATCAGTGTCATCTAGAGAAGCCAATGATCCCGCATGCCCATCACGGTCCCCTGATTTTGTAGGGAAATCAACTCTATCTGGGACATGACTCAATTTATTATCAGTATGTGAATGAGATTCAAAACTGTACCCAGGTAAATGTTCAATGGAATCAAAATAGGTTTCATTAATAGAGAGAGTTGTTAGGCCAAAATGGTTTTCAAGCTCTGACTTGACAGGGTGTGTGAAAGATTCAGGGGTGGTACAACAGGTTTTATTCTCTTGTACACGTCTATCATCACTCATAAATTTTGCGACCAAAACTCCATTACACAGCAATTCAGGAGGAGGAATAGTAATATTCTTCTTGGAGGCTTGAATGTGTTATGGACTCGGGAAGATAGACAAGGAAACATTAGGGACAGAGTCCAAACAACTGGAAACTTGAGGATCATCATAACAAATATTGGGATTAGGCTTTGTTGTTGATTGAAATTGTTCTAGGCAAATGAAAACCACCTATCGAAACTGTTCAATTAAATATGCCCAATCGACATCCCTTTCAAGGAACTCAAAAAAAAAAATGAACAAATATAATAGAAAACTCCTCTAAAGATTCTTGAGGTTCTATTTTTATCTCATTTAACCTTATTAATACATTTTGAAAATCGTACCTATGAAAATCTTGTTCTAATTCATTGGCGAGCTGCTCGAACAAATGGATGGAAGTTGCCGGCAACGTGCGGTACCATTGTTGAACGCGACCTTCAAGAGTGAGCGGTAAAAGCACACAAGCAAGCTCCTCATCATCAATTTCATAATACTCGCAAAACTCAGAGAAATCAAAAAGGTTCTTGGTTATGGAAATTCCATTCTCACCATCAAATTTTAACTGAGACAAGTAATATGGAGGTTCATCGAGGATTGAGCATCGAGAACCAGATAAATCTAATAAAAATCTTGAGAGAATGATTTGGGGACGAGCCATTTACAGATATGAGACTAACTTCCAGCTCTATGGGCTCAGCTTGTCATCTGGCCCTCCTTCTAACGCTAATTTGTTGATGGGAAAAATTTTACTACTGACAACAAGGGGGTCTCCCTGGTGAAAGGTCCCAATTAGACCTCACACCATTTGGAATAGGAGCCCCATCCGGTATGTGGGCCCGACTGCCACCATAATTTTTTCCACTCTTGGTTGTCATATGACAAGATGATGAAGCAGAGGCGAAGGTGAAATGACCAATCAGTGAAGCAAAATCAACCCAAGATTGACGAACCACAAACAAATATACAAGCAAGTCTAAGCAGCGAAATAAAAGAGGGTATGTCGTGAGTGGGATCGGTGAGCCAACAAAACTAGTCAGACATACATGAAAAGAAACAAACCAGAAGTTAATTGCAAAATAGTTCACAATAGATCACTGACATGGCAAGGAACAAATAAACATTGATTCAAGAGCAAACATACATGCAACCACTGTGAAGTAGTTCATAATCAATTACATGCATGAAAGCATCTATACAACATAGTGAAATATTAGACAGCTAGTACTATCAACACAAACACACACGCAAATCAGTGCCAGAAAAGAGAATACATTATTAATGTTGCTACAATGTCAAATACATGTTTACAACTCATCAAAACCCAATAGTGGAACATGGGATATTCATCTCAATGTGTGATACCAAAACCCTAGCCTCGCTACCTCTCTCTCTACTTGATACCAAGAGCTAAGTGCCTTTAGCTCTCAAGCACCAATTCCTCTGTTATACTGGCTTCCATTGCAGAGCTAAAACTCCTTTGGTCACTTCTCAAAGTTGTATATGTAGGTTGAGATGTCTTTTGAGTTGTCCTTGAATCTTGGTCTTCCCGACTATTGGGCTGGCTTACGACTTGGGCCATTTGCGACCTGTGACCCAGGGTTATATGCAACCCGCGACCTAAAGTCATCTGTGACCCGTGACCTAGGGTCATCTGCGACCCGTGACCTGGGGTTATCTGCGACCTGCGACCTAGGGTCATCTGTGACCTACGACCTGGGGTTACTTGCGACCTGCGACCTTGAGTCATCTGCGACCTGCGACCTTGGGTCATTTATGACCTGCGACCTTGGGTCATCTATGACCTGCGACCTTGGGTCATCTATGACCTGGATTCATCTACAACCTATGACCTAGGGTTTTATCCCTTCTGCATTCCTCTTTCGGTGATCTCTGGTTTTCACAAAAATATGCCTTTTCTTGCATATCAGTCCTGTGCAAGTGACCAGGTGCCTTTGAGCTTAAAGTGAGGTTCTTGGGGATTCGTGAGGATCCACCTCACTTTGAAAGGGTCCCCTTTCTTGCTGGGGAAAACCCTAGCTCTTCGTGCAAACCAAAAGCTTCCACCTACAATCAAATAGCATAGGGGCGAAAATGTGAAGTTGGGTTACACTTTTGTGAGAATCGGGGGCGGAAATGTTTTTTCAACAATAGTTCGGCCAAACTTTATGAGAAAGTTCGGCTGAACTCATTCTTCTGTTTATATTGGCGGCACACTGACAGTGTGGGAAAATAGAGTTTTTTCCGGAGATGGGAAAATCAGCAACAAAAGTTCGGCCGAACTTTTACTCTTAAAATAGTTCGACCGAACTATATTTATTTTTTTCCCGCGTCTGTGTTTCTTTGCTCTGTTTCTTCGCGCGTTTTTGTCTTTCTGCTCTGTTCGATGAATTTTTGCAGTGCTGTTGTTGGTCTAGGGCTGCTTCCGCTCTGTTGGTGATTATCTGTGGCTACGTCAAGCGAACCACCAAGTAAGCAACTCTTTCTGTTGTTGATTCTCCACCTGTGCATGGAAGTTTAGATCAAGTTGAAATGTAATTCTGGGTTTATTTGGCTCTGGATGGCACAGTATATAAGCCATGTTTTTTTTCTCTCATGAATCTTCTCTGTTTTATGACCGCAGACTAAGTATAATTAAACGTTTTTAGCACAGTATATAAGCCATGTGTTTTTTTCTCTCGTGCAGCTTCTCTGTTTTATGATTGCAGACTAATTATAATTAAACGTTTTTAGCACAGTATATAAGCCATGTTTTTTTTCTCTCATGCAACTTCTCTGTTTTATGATTGCATACTAAGTATAATTAAACAGTTTTAGCATAGTATATAAGCCATGTTTTTTTTCTCTCGTGCAACTTCTCTGTTTTATGATTGCAGACTAAGTATAATTAAACGTTTTTAGCTATGGAACATTGTCTCAGTGTATAGCTATTTTTGTGTTTTTTGATGGATAAGGAAGGCCCTAGTCTCTGCTCTATTAATATAAGAATGGTCTTTCAGTAATGATCTGTTACAATGGTCTTTCCCTTGATCTGTGCCACCAGCTGGTCATCAGTAGGTAGCTTGAGATCATCCTTGGTCTGCCTAGATTCAGTCAACAGGCTAACAAAACCATCCCCAGAAATGTCGATTAGCTGATAATCAGTGTGAAAAATTCTTACTGTTCATGTGGATCCATCAATTTCATCCACTGTAGCTGATTCTCCACCTGTGCATGGAAGTTTACCACCCATGTTAAGCTTATGTCGTTACTGAGCCTTCTCTCGATTCCTCAACACTAGAATGTGCAACCTTTAGTATTTTTTGTAATCACTCATGGTGTGGATAGACTATAGCTAAACGGCCATAATTATGCTTTAAATTTCATTACCTTTTGTTGTAAGGTGTATGTTGAATTTCTGGTAGTATGATATGCATTCAGTTGCTGCAATTGTTACTGTTCCTGTGGATCCATCAATTTCATCCGCTCTAGATGATTCTCACCTTGTGCATGGAAGTTTACCACCACTTTTAAGCTTATGTCGTTACTGAGCATTCTCTCGATTCCTCAACGCTGGAATGTGCAACCTTTACTATTTTTTGTAATCGCTCATGGTGTGGATAGACTGTAGCTAAACGGCCATAATTAGGCATATGAGGGTAAAGGGAACTTTGTTTTACAAGAATAATGATTGAACTAGAATGATCTACTGCTGTAATGTGACTACATATTGTCTTTTTCGGATGTATTTCTATATGAGGCAGAATCTGATCTTTTATACTTGATAACCTGTTATGGGTATATCAAGAGGATTTTGTATATGAAATGCTATCAATATATGAAACAGGGATTTTTCTCCTTCGAAAAAATATTTGAAACCATTTTAAATTCACATATGTTCAGTGGTGTCATTGTTTCACTTCCGATATTATGTTTCTTACCTTGATGAATAGGTGGAACTCTGCTGGGAGGCCTCTCTATTTTTTTACTCTTTGATCATACTGTCAAAGGCCGTTATATGTTATATGGGCTAGACTGTATAGTTATTAGACTACATATCTTCATATATAACTTGCAAATAGTATGATGGAAACCAAACATAATAATGTATTCGGACATCAAAAACTTGCTAATTAGTTATTAGACTACATATATTCATACAGAACTTGCAAATAGCATGATGGAAATGTGAACTTGCAAATAGTATGATGGAAAGGTGGATCTCATGACTCTTCATGATTAATGCTTCTAGAAACCAAACATAATTTAATGTATTAGGACATGCTCCTTTAGGCTTGGTGGAATTACCTTTGCTTTTTGTTTCTCTCTTACACACACACATATATATATATATGAAGAGATGATCCCATTTTCTTATTTATTCATAGATCAAATGTCATTTAAATACAAGATTTATCATAATGTACAATGATTCATTACATATTCATATATCAAATGTCATTTAAATACAAGATTTATCATAATGTACAATGATTCATTCCATATTATTCATAGATCAAATGTCATTTAAATAAAAATTTATAATAATGTACAATGATTCATTCCATATTCATTTTTAGATTCAGGAGTCATTTAAATACAAGATTTATCATAATGTAAAATGATTCATTCCATATTATTCATAGATCAAATGTCATTTAAATACAAGATTTATAATAATGTACAATGATTCATTCCATATTCATTTTTAGATTCAGGAGGAGCTTTTGAGAATGTTATGATAATGCCAATAAAGAATGAGCTAGACTCATCTTCAACATCTATTAATTAGATATGAAAATTTATAATACTACCGTGTACATTTGAGAATATTTATTTACATGTTTATATAAATTATATATATACATGTATGTACTTCTTTTTTTCATAAATTTTTTCATTAAAAAATGAACCTAAATGATGAACTTAGTTAATGCTTTGTCTTCATGAAGAAGACTACTTGATCTTTCAATTTGAATTTGAAGATGGTCCTTTGTTATCTTTCTTGACTACTTTGTTGTCTTTCTTTACTACTTCAAATTATTGATACAATCATATGCTTCTTGTTACTCTTTTTATTCCTTCCTTACATTGTATTCTCCCCCTTAGATATTGTGTACTCTCCCACATAGATATTGCACTCAATTTTGATGGTCCTTTGTTATCTTTCTTGACTACTTCAAATTATCAAATTATTGACACAATAATATAGATATTGCACACAATTTTGATGGTCCTTTGTTATCTTTATTTACTTCAAATTATTGACACTTGATCATATAGATATCATATAGATATTGCACTCAATTTTGATGGTCCTTTGTTATCTTTCTTGACTACTTCAAATTTTTGACACAATCATATGCTTTTTGTTACTCTTTTTATTCCTTCCTTATATCTATTCTCCCCCTTAGATATTGTATACTCTCCCACATAGATATTGCACTCAATTTCATAGGATCTTCTTTTGAAGTCAAATATATTTTATTCTCCACCTTAGATATTGTGTACTCTCCCAATAGATATTGCACTCAATTTCATAGAATCTTCTTTTGAAGTCAAATAAGTGACAATAATTTACAAGAACTATCCCTAATTTGTTTCTCACATGTTCAAATGGTTCTCTAACAAGATAATTTACAAGAACTATTCCTAATTTGTTTCTCACATATTCAAATGCTTCTCTAACAAGAGGCTTTGTGGGCATGTATTCCATCTTCACTATTTTCTCAAAGACTTCTTATGTGAGGAAGTGGTACTTTATGATGATATGTAAATAGTGATTTCAAAGGAAGTAGAATATTTTAATTTTGAAATTATTATTACACTTCTATTGAAACACTTAATATATATATATATATATATATATATATATATATATATAGATTTACCTTAACATCTTGTAAAGCCCATTTCATCCAAAACACTCAGAAAGAAATTTACCTTACCTTAATATCTTGTAGAGCCCATTTCATCCAAAACACTCAAAAAGAAGTAACTAATATGTATTCCACTTCTACTCACTCAAAAAGAAATTTACCTTAATATCTTGTAGAGCCCATTTCATCCAAAACACTCAAAAAAAAGTAACTACTATGTATTCCACTTCTACTATAGATAGAGAAAGTAACAACTTTTTCTTGCTTAACCATTAAACCAAAGACACTTCTAAGTAGAATTATACATTGTCCACTTGTACTTTTCACAAGCCTAGCTGAATCTCTATATGTTGTCAATGTAAATTTCTCACAAGTAAATTTGTCAATGTAAATTTGTCAACGTAAATTTCTTAACTTCTACAAGTTCTATAGGAAAAGTCTGTAAAGGGTCAGGTAGCCTCTGGATCTCATATTTTATGAAAGGTAACATATCTAGTAAATGCCCCTGTTAGCCACCTATAATATTTGCTATACCAAAAGGTGGCTAAGACTTTTTGAGCCTCCAAGGAACAAAGTTAATCACTAAAAATTGTTGGCTCTTGAAGGCTCCTTTAAGGCCTTATGCCTCTGTCCAAAATCTTCATTACTATTTCCATTTTATACTCAAAAAGTTCTGCTGATTCCAAATGAAAGACTGCTGCAAGACCTTCATTTTCCCCTTGTCTCCCCTTCAATTTCCCTTCTAACCCTCTAAATCCTCCCAAAATCCCCTTTAAGTTCTACCCCTATCCCTTGTTCGGTCTAATTCACCATTATTCCCTCTATCATTACTCTTCCTTGGCCTTAAAATGCATTAAAATGGGCCAAAACCCACTCTCCACTTTATAATAGGGCTCAGCCCCTTTCCGCCAGCCCCTTTAGCTATTTCCCCATATAACCGAGCGCTATGACTGAACGCTGCCCCTTAAGGCGCTAATCGCAAGTCGCAAATCGCATGTTTTATGTGAAGTGCTCTGATCGTCCATCGCAAATATTTGCGATGCGATTGATCGCGTCGCAAGTCCTCGCACTTCCTGCCCATCGCACTTCCCTCCGATCGCACTATCCGCCCTCCGTACTTAAACCTTGTAAATATTTCACTCCCGATCATTCTTTTTCTTTGTAAAAACCCAAAACCCACTTTTCCAAAGTTTTAAGTAAAAAACTTAAATCACGTGTTGAATATAAAAATGGGTTGATTGAAAAGAACCGATCGCGCGATTGGGTCATATATGTGTAAACTCCGCTCCCAACCATTGATCTCTGTGCGATCGACGGCTCAGATTCAATATTCTTCCGCCCATTCTACGATCTCTCCCGATTAATCCCAACCGTTGGATGATGCCATCCAATGGCTACGCTCCTTTCCCCGCCATCTGAAGCAGTCTAAACCTAAAAATGCAGGATTTCTTAATTTTTTTTGTGTTTTGCAGGTGTTTTAATGGTTCTGCATTGTATAATGAAGGGAAGCTGAGGGTTGGGAAAGACGTTTCCTGCGCCTTCGAGCTATTAAAAAGAACCATTCACAAGTTTGAATTCAATGATTTATCAATGTTTCATAAGCGTTGATAGCACGTAAAATGGCTTGTGTAGCCCTGCACATCGACAAGACACTGTTTTATTCAAAAACAGTTAAAGAGTATAAGTTTGAAGACAAAGCATAGTAGATGAAGATTAAATATAGATCTAGGGAATTACGGCTAAGAATGATTATCAAAAGCCTAATTCCCTAGATTAAAGCACAGTCAATAGAAAATCATAAATGTTTCACTGACAGAAAAGGCTTCCACCGCTTCAAATGAGGCGAATTGATCCCTCAGCTACCATAAAAGCCACCTGTTGCCTCAAACCATTCAAACAGAGGCTGAAGTTATTGAAGAAGATCAGATTTTTCCTCAGCGCAACCAGGGAGTTACTTCTGCAAGGAAATCAATGCAAAAAATATCTACGGAGTTACTCCACACAGCACACAGAGCCTCAAAGTCAAATAAAGCTCCCACCGAGCTTCAATATTTATTGTAAAATAGTTAATACAGTAGCCCACCTGTAAACTTCTCCATCGAGCCCCTCAAAAGGCCGAGAAGTCTTGAAACTGTATTTATTGTCTTGGGAGATATTTTATTTAGATCTCACCTCCTCATTCTTCTATAAATACCTCAGTAGAAAATGAGAAATTGTTGGTTGCAAAACTTTGAAATACATTTGAGCTCAAGCTTCTGATTGTAAATAGTGTTCACTGGCCCTTGGAGCTCTGCTTGTGATAGATTAGTTAGGTTGAATAGTGAAGATGATTGTTGAACTGAAACGTTGGACTTGAAGACTGTAACTGGTTTGACATCAATAACAAGTTGTTTCTTGGGATCCTGGTCTATATCGCTGGTGAAGTGCCTCTTTATTTTTCATTGTTTTTCCTCCTATGTATGCCATATTGTTCACTTTTCTCTTATAAAGAAACATCAAGCATAGAGTTAGGACCTACTATATATCAGCAATCTTCTCTGACTGAATATCTTTATCTTAATGTTTTCCTCTATTTTGTTTATTTAAGAATGATTCAATACAGTTTAAGCAGTTAGGAATGTTGGCGTTCCCTCGTCCTACTGTTTGCTTTAAACATTGTTCTTGAAAGCTATTTTCATTATTTTCTTATTAAAGATGACTAAGGAAGATATGGTGTGCCCTGGTCCTAGTTTTTCTCCAAAAACAAATTCTGAAAGTTTCCCTTGGTGTTGATTGAAAGCAGACTAGGTTTAAAAGTACTTTATCTGATCTTAAGTTTATACTTTGTCTTCTCTTATGTGTTTTCATACTTTCTGAAGGTAATTATGTGGATTACTAGATTGTTTGTCAATTAAGCTGCTTTAATACAAACTTGCCCAAGAAGTCAATGATTAGCCCTGCACTTGGTTGGTTTTAAACAGTTACTTAAGAGGCTTTTCTTGTTCGGACTGACTATAAATCCTCTGAGAAATTATTATCAGTTTCCACCCCTCCAACACTTTATTGTTTCCATTCCATCATTTTAATCTCAATAATCTTGTGGTATAGATGACTTGCCCCTTGGATCACTCTTGATTTTGTTTCTCAAATAAAGCCCAGATATGACTCCATAGCCCAATGGACTAAAAACCAGCGTTATATCTATCTTTTAGCCAAAGCTGTTCTATTCGCTTGCAACTTCTCACCTTTGAAACTTTTTGCACTTAGAACTTTCCCCTCAAATAAAAATCATGCTCAACCATCCAAAAACAAAAACAAACCCTTAGCCTTCATAACTAGCCTAATATCATTACCCTAAACTTCAAAGACAAATCTATCTTTGCACTTATTGGAGAGATCCCTCTCCAGATTCAGGAGGGCTAGATCCTAGAATCCCAAAGTGGTTGAAACGATGTTGCTTCCGTGATTAGACTTTGCCAATCTTGCTGATTACGGAAACCCAACATTTCTGGTGACTCCACTGGGGAACGAAACCCAGAATCATTTCCATTTTTAGAAAACTTTGAGAGTAAAAAGCAGCCTTTTCAAGAACTACCAAACAATGGTAAATCATGATGAAACTTGTTTGAATCAGTGACAAACTAGGTCAACCCTAGGATTCTCATAAGTCTTTATCTAACCTTGAAAAACCAGCTAGCTTAGCCATAAGAATAGACTGCCTTTGTCTCTTAACCGTAGCTAAGTTTTGAAACAAAGTTAGGATATTCTTAGAAACCACATAACTAAAAAATAACTCAGAAAAACTCCAAAAAATATTTCAGATTGGAATTCAATAAACATGGTGGTGGACCATAAAACCTCTTACCTCCAAAGGAGCTAAAAACTTCCACTTGGCGACTCCACAATCCTTAACAGACCTTAAGACTCCACTGGGAAGAACCCTTATCATTATAATATAATTTAAACTCAGTTAGAGGACTGTAGGATTAAATTTGTGTAAACAGATCAGTTAACCTCTCAAATATTTTCATATCTGGTTGAACTTTTCTTGTTTATTTGGATCTAAAACACAGCATCGTGGCTTCTAGAAAGATTCACACTAGAGCCCATCCTGACCCTAATCCACCTGAGATAGTTGATGACCCAGAGAGTATCCTTTGGAAGTCTCCTAGGATTAAATTATCAACTGTTTTCAGATCACCCTTGAGAGCTAATTCAGTCCCTGAAAATCTTTCAGCTCTACAACAATCACAAGCTGACTCAGTAAACCCGTTTAGAACTAGGTCATTTGATGATATAATTCAGATAGACTCTGACTCTTCGCTTTCATCCCTGGAGACAAGTGAACATCCTGGTAGTAGAGAAACAACACCTCCTGATTTACATTTCCTTCACAACTTAGGTGTTTTTCATCCAAGATCAGCTTAGCAGTCTATTCCTGGTCCATCCACTTCTGCTCACCCTACATCCACTGTTCAAACTACTCCACCTCAGTCCACTTTTCCTGTTGTTAATCCACCTCTTGTAAATCCACCTCCACCTCCTACCATGGCTACATGGTATGCTCCCTTAGTCCTTCCTGCACCATTATTCAATCTTCCATAGGACTATCAGTCCAAAATTCCATTATATGATGCTAGCAATGCTACAACTGCATCACAACATGTGGATAAGATGAATGACTACTTTGACAGAAATGAAATTGATGATGATTCTATCAAACCTAGATTATTTGCTCAGAGCTTTGGGGGAGAAGTAAGAAAATGGTTTAAAGGCTTAACCCCCCATAGTATTAATGATCTCCAAGCTTTCCATAAAACTTTCTTGAACAAATGGGAAGTGAAGAAGAATCCCCTCCAAGTCCTTTCTGATTACAAGAACCTCCATAGAAACACTGGGGAAAGTGTACAAGCTTATTGTACTAGATTCAACAATATCTATAATGCACTTCCCCCATAACTAAAACCTCCACAAGGCTTAACTTTAAACAAGTTTCTTGAAGGGTTTGACTCTGACATGACCTATCAGCTGAGAGAGAGAGACTTTGCAACTCTTGAAGATATGCAAAGGGGTGCTCTTGCTGTGGAAGTCAATTTAATGGAGAAGAGAGCAAGAATGAAATCTGAAAAGAGAGTATCTTTTAGAGAGGAATCCACACCTTCTACTTCAAACTCAAAAATGGAGAAAATGATGGAGGAAATGATGAAAAAAATGAGAATAATTAAGAGAGCACAAGTAAGCCAAAACTAAAATGCTCCTCAAAATAGAAACCAGAACCAAAATCAGAATTTTAGAAGGAACCACCTCCAAATAGATCTAGGGAATATGGTCAACAGATCACTCCTCCCTTTCAGCAAAACTATGTAAGTGAGGTTGAGGAAACAGATGAAATAACAGAGGATGATGATATCAACATGCTGGGGGTAGATAATGATGACTTTGAGATTCATTATGATAAAAAACAAGGTCTATACACACCTTATGATGACAAAAGAGATGGTGATGAAATTTTTTATTAAAATATGGAAAATGTCATCATAGAGCCTCAAAGAGAATATGACCTTAGAAGCA
Source organism: Pinus albicaulis (assembly GCA_034641835.2). NCBI lineage: Eukaryota > Viridiplantae > Streptophyta > Pinopsida > Pinales > Pinaceae > Pinus > Pinus albicaulis. Next base: position 97,744 of record JAXQQM020061074.1, read on the forward strand.
AAACTAGTCAACAAACCCCCATCAACAAAACCTCTAACAAATCTTCACAAAACAGCACTGTAACCAAACCCAAAGTTGTCAAACAAAAGGATAAAACAGTGGTTGTAGATTCTGATAAAGGTAAAGAGAAAGGCACTCAAAACAAGGAAAAAAAGAGTGCAGACCTTAGTAGTACTAACATCTCAGCTAGTACTCCTGTTACAACCATTTCGTCAAGTGTAAATAGAACAAATCAGCAAGCTGATATTGCTGATAGAATGACAGCTAATAAGGATGAGATAATTGCTTTAAAGAGTCAAATTCCTTTCAGCCTAGAGCAGGAAATTTCTAAAATCAAAATCTTTGTTCCTTTGACCGAGTTAGCTACCCAACATGTATATAGGACCCAAATTTTGAAGGCTTTGAACATAGAGGAAAATGGAGATACAGTCAATCTTAGTGATGACCAGCCAGAGCTTATTTTCGGTCCAAAGATTGAAGGTAGATACCAAGAGGGACCTGTTCCTCCCTTCTATGTGAGTTTAAACGTTCATGACAAAATTTTACACAATGCTATGCATGATTCCGGGGCTTCTCATAATTTGATGCCTGAAGCTGTGATGGAGAGCCTTGGTTTAGAAATCACTATAACTTACAAGGACCTATACTCCTTTGATTCCAGCAGAGTAAAATGTTTAGGATTAATCAAAGACCTCTGTGTTAACTTAGCCCAGATTCCAACCAAATGCTTACTCATGGACATTGTTGTGGCTGATGTGCCCCCAAAGTTTGGAATGTTATTATCTAGATCTTGGGGGGCTAAGTTACAGGGGACTATGCAGATGGACATGACCTATGCGACTATCCCTGTTTTCAATTAGACTAGAAGACTTTATAGGGAGTCTCATATGCAATACACAGTTACTAGTCAAGACAGACCTCAAAACTCTCCCCTCTATTCTGTAAATATAGGCCTTGATTCTCTTATCCTTTTTAATGAAGAATCATTAGATGAACAAGTAACTTTAACGAAGTTAATGGCCGACAGGAACGAAGAGGGACATAACGCAGAAGTGTCAAAACAGTTTGTTGCATTTGAAAACATTAGCAAACCTAACACAGGTCTTGAGTTACAAATCATGCATCCATTGCTTTTAAACCTAGACACTAAAGAAAACAACCCTCAAATGAATGCAAATCTTAGGGAATCAAAACAAATAAAACTAAACGCTGGGTTTCCACAACAACCTTTGAGCACTGTAGGTGAAGAGGACATTCACCAAACAGACGAAACTGAAAATAGTCCTCTATGGAGTATGCATTTCGACGGGTCGTGCACTAGAAATAATGTTGGTGCAGGTGTCTGGATTCGCAAAACTATAAACAACCACACCGAATGCATTTCCTGTAAGTTAAACTTCCAGTGTTCCAACAACATAGCGGAATATGAATCCCTTCTCTTATGCTTACATTTGCTAAAAAAGATAGGAGCCAAGAGAATTAAAATTCATGGGGATTCAGAATTAATCATTAGGCAAGTCAATGGGGAGTATAACACTCATCACCCTAGACTTAGGGCCTATCAAAATGATGTTGTGGACCTTTTAGAAACTTTCGATGAGTTCCAATTAATTTTTGTCCCAAGAAAGGAAAATATTACAGCCCATAATCTAGCCTCTGCCGCTAGAACATGTCTAACTCCATATGAAACCGGAGACAGCAACCTCTGATAAAATTTAGACCAACCGTTCCCGATAACGAAAAATATTGGCAAGTGTTTGAAAACAACAAACAAATAGAAGACTTCCTGCAATTCAGAAATGAATTCGAACTAAACGGTTTGGACTCAGACTATGAAATAGACTGCAAGGAAGAAAATTTTCTTGATGAGGAAGAAACGTCCCCTGAACTTGCTAATATAAACCTGTTGTCTGGAAAACTTGAAGGTGAAACAGAAACAAATGCAGAGTCTGAAACAGAGGAGTTAGAAACTCTACACTCTAAAGATGCAAGTTTTCCTAAGGGCTTGGCCCCTTTAGAAGAGTTGTTTGATTTTAACGATGTGGCAAATAAGCCAAAACTGGAACCTGTAGAGACTGAAGTGGAAGAGTGCAATATAGGCAGTGAACTTAAACCTAAAATGATTAAACTATCTAAGACTTTACCAGCTCACATTAAACTCAAATACATTGAGCTGTTTAAAGAGTTTTCTGATGTTTTTGCATGGAGCTACGAAGATCTTAAATCCTATGACACTGAAATAATACAGCACAAAATCCCCCTTAAAGAAAACCAAAAACCATTCAAACAGAAACTGCACAGAATAAATCTTGTTCAGTTGCCTTTGGTTCAGAAGGAGATCATGAAAATGTATGATGCTGGTATTATTGTCCCTATTAGATATTCTGAATGGGTATCTAATCTGGTGTCTGCTAGGAAGAAAACTGGAGAAATCAGGCTTTGTATAGACTTTAGAGACTTAAACAAAGCTTCATTGAAAGACAATTACCCTTTACCCAAGATGGATCATATTTTACAAAGGGTGGTAGGGTCTAAAATAATTTCTTTGCTTGATGGCTATTCAGGGTACAATCAGATTTTAGTCCACCCTGCTGATAAATTAAAGACATCTTTTACTACACCATGGGGCACTTTCATGTATGTGAAAATGCCTTTTGGTCTAATGAATGCTGGAGCAACTTTTCAAAGAGCCATGGACATAGCATTCTCGGAAGAACTGGGCTTCTTCATCATTATCTATCTTGATGATGTTACTGTGTTTTCAAAAACAGATGAAGAGCACTTAGAACATTTAAGAAAGGTTTTCGAGAAATGCAGAAAGTTTGGAATATCCTTAAACCCTAAGAAAACACTATTTGGTCTCCAAGAAGGTAAACTTCTTGGGCACATTATTTCTGAGAAGGGTATAAAGATAGATCCAAAGAGGATTGAGGCCATATTACAAATCTCTCATCCTCGAAACATCAAAGAGTTGCAATCTTTCATTGGGAAGATTAACTTTTTTAGAAGGTTCATCCCCAACTTGGCTGAGCTCCTTAGGAATATCACAAACATGTTAAAAAAGGAGCAAGGGGTAAAATGGACCTTGGAAGCAAACAAGTCTTTTGAGCTAGTGAAACAAGCATTAACCAAAACACCGGTTCTAATAAGTCCTGATTTTTTAAAAGATTTTTATATCTTCTCATTTGCATCAGAATATACCATAGCTGCTGTCCTTTTACAAAAAAATCCACAAGGACAAGAGCAGCCTATTGCATTCTTTATTAAGGCATTGAGGGATGCTCCTTTGAAGTATAACATTATGGAGAATCAAGCTTTTGCTTTGGTTAAAGCTTTGAAAGACTTCAGGGTATACATCCTTCACTCACACACCATTGCCTTTGTCCCAAATTCAGTTGTCAAAGACATTCTAACACAGGACCCAGATGGTAAGAGGGGTAAGTGGATTCCTATTATTCTTGAATATGATTTAGAGATAAAACCCACTAAACTCATCAAAGGCCAAGGTCTAGCTAGATTAATGGCTGAATCCAATTTTGAAGTTCTTGATATTAATATGATTAACGCTTTAGATGACCACGAAGAATTCTCAACTCATATTGTCGAAGACCATTTCATGAATTCTCCTTGGTATGCTGATATTCTTTATGTTTTGCTTAATTTAAATACACCTCCTAGTTTGACAAAAACAAAGGCAAGGTTCCTGAAGTTAAAAACTTTAAACTATTGCATTATAGATAAATGTCTTTATTGGAAAAATGCAAGTGGTCTATTACTTAAATTTTTTCCTGAGTTTGATGCAGAGAAGGTTAAGCACGAGTTCCATGAAGGAGAGTGTGGAGGCCATTTATACTGGAAGACAACAGCCAACAAAATTTTGAGGGTTGGTTTCTATTGGCCTACTCTTTTTCCTGACATACACAAAATGAGTATTGCTTGCCATAAATGCCAACTGTTTGAAGGCAAGAGAAAACTGCTACCCCTACCTCTGCACCCAATCACTGTTGAAGCTCCTTTTCAACAATGGGGACTTGACTTCATAGGAGAAATTCATCCACCATCTTCTGCTCAGCATAGATGGATTCTCATTGCCACAGACTATTTCACTAAGTGGATAGAAGCCATACCTTGTAGACATGCCAACGATCCTGTTATTATAAAATTCATGGAGACTAACATTCTCTCCAGATTTGGCTGTCCTATCAAGATTATCACTAATAATGCAGCAACATTTGGATCAAAAAGGATGGTTTAATTCTGTCATAAATATCAGATAACCTTGGGGCATTCCATGGCCTATTACCCTCAAGGTAATGGACTTGCAGAATCCTCAAACAAAAGCTTAGTGAACATAATCAAGAAACTGTTGGAAGACAACAAAAAGTCTTGGCACACAAAGCTGATTCATGCACTTTGGGCTGACAGATTGACTTTGAAGAAATATATTGGTATGTCACCTTTCCAGCTGATGTATGGTACTGATGCAATTTTTCCAAACAGCCTTGGTGTACCAGTGATGAAGTTGATTCAAGAGTTACAAACTGAAGATAATGACATGATCAGAAGAATAAATCAGACCATTCATCTTCAACAAACCAGAGAGGAAGTGTATAACAAAGCATTGCAGAAACATGATAGCATTAAAAAGATTTTTGACATAAGAACAAAGGCCAGCAATTTCAAGATTGGGGACAAAGTTTTAAATTGGTACTTAAGAAGGGAAGACAAGGGCAAGCATGGAAAGTTTGATAACTTATGGCTTGGCCCTTACTCTATTCATTCAGCTACTGGTAACAATGCATTTTTCTTGCAGGAGTTGGATGGAGCAGAATTGTTTGGGGGTCCTGTCAATGGCAGGATGCTTAAACATTACTGCTCTTGACCAAATGCTATGTTTTGAAGCCTTTTTATCTTTTTCATTATAAATATTTCATCCATCATTGCATTCAAAGTTAGAAAAATAAAAAATACAAAAACAAAGAAAGAAAGAAAAGAGGGTAAGTTATGAAAACAAGAAAGGTATAGCCCCATACCAAAAAAGAGAAACACAAATCTGAAAGTGTGCAAGCTTAAATGCCGCTCCTGAAAAACACACTTCTAGTTAGTCAAACAGCCTAAACTTGACTAATTAGTTTTAAATTTTCTGCTGATAGGGTAGTGAATTTGATTTGCCAAACTGTTTAATCTTGGCTTATAAGTAGATAGTTTAGGATAGAAATTAAAGGTTCAAACATGTTCAAAATCTGAACCTAGGTTTCCAAAGAGAGATGACTCAAATCTGTTTCAAATTCTGAGTCAAAAGATGTAAAAATATGGTTCTAATCAGCTTAAACTCTGAACCAGAGAACAAGGAAGAAATAGCTCAAAAAAGACTCAAAACAGAGCTGTAAAAAGAGAAGGCCATGATGCAAAAACTTTCAGATCTTAAGCCTTCCATTTTGTTTTAATTTTCTGTAAAATAAATGTATATGAGCAGCTTTTTTTTATGCCATAGGCCAGCATCAAGTTAGATTTTTTAATCCTGACTTGAATGCTTTTAAATTTATGTTGTAGAAATTAGAGAATAAAATCTGTTGGACAGTTTAATACCAACAAATAGTAGATTAGGTAAAGAAGCATCTGAACTCAACTGTTTAATCCGAGTTTAGGGAGAAATAAGGAGTAGAAATAGATTAGATTTCCTGCTTTCAAAAGAATAAAATGTTGTGAATAGAGTTTGCCAATCCAAGTGCACTCTAATGAAGAAAAAATGCTAGATCAATAGGATTGGGTAGGTAGAAAGTTTGTATTGATGAAAATCCATTGTTTTCATAGCTGCTAATATGTTTTCAGAAAACATCATCCACAGAAAGAAAAGCAGCCCAATGGATCAGGCACAGGTCAACCCCCCAGAGAACACAATGGATGAGGCAACTGATCATCCTCCCAGAGAATGCAAGTCTGAAGTTCTTGATGCCTTCAAGAAGGCATCATCCCCAAGTGGAACCACTGTTAGCCACCTATAATATTTGCTATACCAAAAGGTGGCTAAGACTTTTTGAGCCTCCAAGGAACAAATTTTATCACTAAAAATTGTTGGCTCTTGAAGGCTCCTTTAAGGCCTCATGCCTCTGTCCAAAATCTTCATTACTATTTCCATTTTATACTTAGAAAGTTCTGCTGATTCCAAATGAAAGACTACTGCAAGACCTTCAGTTTCCCCTTGTCTCCCATTCAATTTCCCTTCTAACCCTCTAAATCCTCCCAAAATCCCCTTTAAGTTCTACCCCTATCCCTTGTTCGGTCTAATTCACCCTTATTCCCTCTATCATTACTCTTCCTTGGCCTTAAAATGCATTAAAATGGGCCAAAACCCACTCTCCACTTTATAATAGGGCTCAGCCCCTTTCTGCCAGCCCCTTTAGCTATTTCCCCATATAACCGAGCACTATGACTGAACGCTACCCCTTAAGGCACTAATCGCAAGTCGCAAATCGCATGTTTTATGTGAAGTGCTCCGATCATCCATCACAAATATTTGTGGTGCGATTGATCGCGTCGCAAGTCATCGCAGTTCCCGCCCATCGCACTTCCCTTCGATCGCACTATCCGCCCTTCGTACTTAAACCTTGTAAATATTTCACTCCCAATCATTCTTTTTCTTTGTAAAAACCCAAAACTGACTTTTCCAAAGTTTTAATTAAAAAACTTAAATCACGTGTTGAATATAAAAATGGGTTGATTGAAAAGAACCGATCGCGCGATCGCAGAAATAAAATGGTTTGATTGAAAAGAACCGATCATGTGATCGCGCAATTGGGTCATATATGTGTAAAATCCGCTCCCGACCGTCGATCTCTGCGCGAGCGACGGCTCAGACTCAATCTTCTTCCGCCCATTCTACGATCTCTCCCGATTAATCCCAACCGTTGGATGATGCCATCCAACGGATATGCTCCTTTCCCCGCCATCTGAAGCAGTCTAAACCTAAAAACACAGGATTTCTTAATTGTTTTTGTGTTTTGCAGGTGTTTTAATGGTTTTCCATTGTATAATGAAGGGAAGCCGAGGGTTGGGAAAGACGTTTCTTGCGCCTTCGAGCTATTAAAAAGAACCATTCACAGGTTTGAATTCAATGATTTATCAATGTTTCATCAGCGTTGATAGCACGTAAAATGGCCTGTGCGGCCCTGCACATCGACAAGACACTGTTTTATTCAAAAATAGTTAAAGAGTATAAGTTTGAAGACAAAGCACAGCAGATGAAGATTAAAGATAGATCTGGGGAATTACAGCTAAGAATGATTATCAAAAGCCTAATTCCCTAGATTAAAGCACAGTCAATAGAAAATCATAAATGTTTCACTGACAGAAAAGGCTTCCACTGCTTCAAATGAGGCGAATTGATCCCTCAGCTACCATAAAAGCCACCTGTTGCCTCAAACCATTCAAATAGAGGCCGAAGTTATTGAAGAAGATCAGATTTTTCCTCAGCACAGCCAGGGAGTTACTTCTGCAAGGAAATCAATGCAGAAAATATCTGTGGAGTTACTCCACACAGCACATAGAGCCTCAAAGTCAAATAAAGTTCCCACCGAGCTTTGATATTTATTGTAAAACAGTTAATACAATAGCCCACCTGTAAACTTCTCCATCGAGCCCCTCAAAAGGCCGAGAAGTCTTGAAACTGTATTTATTATCTTGGGAGATATTTTATTTAGATCTCATCTCCTCATTCTTCTATAAATACTTCAGTAGAAAATGAGAAATTGTTGGTTGCAGAACTTTGACATACATTTGAGCTCAAGCTTCTAATTGTAAATAGTGTTCACTGGCCCTTGGAGCTCTGTTTGTGATAGATTAGTTAGGCTGAATAGCGAAGATTATTGTTGAACTGAAACATTGGACTTGAAAACTGTAACTAGTTTGACATCAATCACAAGTTGTTTCTTGGGATCCTGGTCTATATCGCTAGTGAAGTGCCTTTTTCTTTGTCATTGTTTTTCCTCCTATGTATGCCATATTGTTCACTTTTCTCTTATAAAGAAACAACAAGCATAGAGTTAGGACCTACTGTATATCAGTAATCTTCTCTGACTGAATATCTTTATCTTAATGTTTTCCTCTAATTTGTTTATTTAAGAATGATTCAATACAGTTTAAGCAGTTAGGAATGTTGGCGTTCCCTCGTCCTACTGTTTTCTTTAAACATTGTTCTTGAAAGCTATTTTCATTATTTTCTTATTAAAGATGACTATGGAAGATATGGTGTGCCATGGTCCTAGTTTTTCTCCAAAAACAGATTCTGAAAGTTTCCCTTGGTGTTGACTGAAAGCAGACTAGGTTTAAAAGCACTTTATCTGATCTTAAGTTTATACTTTGTCTTCTCTTATGTGTTTTCATACTTTCTGAAGGTAATTATGTGGATTACTGGATTGTTTGTCAATTAAGCTACTTTAATACAAACTTTCCCAAGAAGTCAATGGTTAGCCCTGCACTTGGTTGGTTTTAAACAGTTACTTAAGAGGCTTTTCTTGTTTGGACTGACTATAAATCCTTTGTGAAATTATTATCAGTTTCCACCATCTCCAAAACTTTATTGTTTCCATTCCATCACTCTAATCTCAAATAATCTTGTGATATAGATGACTTGCCCCTTGGATCACTCTTGATGTTGTTGCTCAATTAAAGCCCTGTTATGACTCCATAGCCCAATGGACTAAAAACCAGCGTTATATATATATTTTTAGTCAAATCTGTTCTATTCGCTTGCAACTTCTCACCTTTGAAACTTTTTGCACTTAGAACTTTCCCCTCAAGTAATTTTCATGCTCAACCATCCAAAAAAAACAAGCAAAACCCTTGGCCTTCATAACTAGCCTAATATCATTACCCAAAACTCCAAAGACAAATCCATCTTTGCACTTATTGGAGAGATCCCTCTCCGGATTCAGGAGGGCTAGATCCTAGAATCCCAAAGTGGTTCAAACGATGTTGCTTCCGTGATCGGACTTTGCCAATCTTGCTGATTACGGAAACCCAACAGCCCCTACAGTCAATCTCTGGAATAGATCAAAATAGAAGTTCTTCATTTTAATATGAATAAAACACAACCACTTTAAGGTAAATTGTGTACATGTGTCATTTCTCCAACAAACTAAAGGCCTCCTCCCATTAATTTTAGATGTGAATTATACCATAAAATTTTTAAGTCAAACTTTAAGATAAACAATTCACATGTCATTTACATCATGATCTTGTGTCATTTCTCCCATGCATTTGCAATAAATGTCGATTTAATATATATTTTTTTATTGAATTTGTTTTTTTTTCAAGGATAAGAAAACCATTAAATATGGTTGAAAAATGGAAATTATGCATAGAAGTTTCTTGCTATCCCAATCCAAGGAAAGCAATGATTACATATGTGCTTTCCAATATTGTGACTAGCAAAGTCGTCCAAAGGAAAATGAATATACCGAGAAGAACAACAAACAACAAGGCATATTATATTGGATTGATAAAAGCCTTGGGAACAGCAATGGAGTATGGATCAAATGGAATTGTAGTTTTCACCAATTCTGAAATTGTGCGCAACCAGATGAATGGCATGCGCCAAGTTAAGAAGGAGAGGCTAAAAGAACTACATGGAATAGCAAACAATATTGTTAGCCAATTTCAATTTTTTAGTATAAGGCATTGTACAAATGTGAATAAGATGTCTGTTAATCTATTGCGTGGGGCAATGCCAATTAATGATTCATCTATCAAAGATGAATTAGAATTATACAGAGCAATGGAAATGCAAGATTCATCTCTCAAAGATGAATTGGTTTTGAGATTCTCTTCTTCAAAAATTCAAGATTCATCTCTCAAAGACGAATTAGTGTTGAGACGCTCTCCTTCAAAATTTATTGATGGAAATTGTAACATATCTTGAATATGTGTATGTTTTGTACTTATAAATGCATCTTTTTTAATGAACATGTGTTTTTTTCAATTATATACCAAGTGTGCTCCCACCACACCATGTCAAGCGCAACTTGGTGAACTTCACATTTGCAACAAGTGGTGAACTTCACATTTTTATAAAATTAAAATGCGGGGACTTCAACAAATTTTTGTTTAAATGGAGTTTGTTTAAATGAAATTTCACTTATTTTTTAATGACCATGTGTTTTTTTTAATTTTGTACTAAGAGTGCTCCCACCATGTAAAGCGCAATTTGGTGAACTTATCATTTTGGTGAAATGGACAAAACCCTGAGGTATTGCATGATTTTTTTGTTTTAATATTTATTTTTTTACATGAAGTTCTATAATATATTCTCATTCATTTTTAAAACATCAAATTTTAATGTTTGTACACGTGCATTGTGTACAGGTTTCCCGTGCTTCGCAAGATAGCGCGCTTATTGAGACTCTGCAAGGAAAGACACTACATCCATCTGTATTTGATGGAGATTTCTAGATTTGATTCAGATTTCTAGTCTTAAATTTACTTTTTTATATATTATGTAGATGCACAGTCATATATATATATATATATATAGATAACTCGATACTTGATACTCAAGTGAGATCTATAATTTTTGGGCATATATTTTATTGTGTTTTAATATAATTTGTTTTTTTTTTCTTAAATTATGTTTTGGATGGTTTCAAAGTACTTTTGGCATGTGAATGTGAAGTAATGTTCTTATATATTTTTTTTGGTTTTTAAAGCTTAAGTTTTAGCATGTGTGAAGTTTAATGTTGTGATTTATAATTTTTTGTTAAATTAAAGGTTTAAGTTTTGGACGGTTTCAACATACATTTGGCATCTACATCATATAATGTTAAATGTTTTGATTTAGTGTTAAATGTTTAAATCTTCTGATATATAATGTTGAATGTTTTGATCTAAGTTTTGGATGACCTTTCAATCTACATTTGGCCTAGATAGAAGACTCCCATGTGAGGTATTGTTTGTTTTGATTTAATCAAAAAGAGTAAAGAAGAAGTTATACATGTAAATCCATTTAATTTTGATTTAATGTTAAATGTTAAATGTTTTGATATAATGTTAAATGTTTTTATCTAAGTTTTGGATGGTTTCAATCTACATTTGGCCTATACGGAAGACTCCGATATGAAGTATTGTTTTGATTTAATAAAAAAGAGTAAAGAAGTTGTACATTATCCCTTTAATTTTGATTTATTGTTAAATGTTAAATGTTTTTATATAATGTTAAAGTTTTTGATCTAAGTTTTAGATGGTTTCAATCTATACATTTGGCCTAAAGAAGACTACCATGTGAAGTATTGTTTTGATTTAATCAAAAAGAGTAAAGAAGTAGTTATGTTTAAATCCCTTTAATTTTGATTGTCAAATGTTAAATGTTTTGATCTAAGTTTTGGATGGTTTCAATCTACATTTGGCCTATGGAAGACTCCCATGTGAAGTATTGTTTTGATTTAATCACAGAGAGTAAAGAAGTTGTACATTATCCCTTTAATTTTGATTTAATGGTAAATGTTAAATGTTTTGATCTAAGTTTTGGATGGTTTCAATCTACACATTTGGCCTATGGAAGACTAACATGTGAAGTATTGTTTTGATTTAATCAAAAAAAGTAAAGAAGTAGTTATATGTAAATCCCTTTAATTTTGATTTAATGTTAAATGTTAAATGTTTTGATATAGTGTTAAATGTTTTGATCTAAGTTTTGGATGGTTTCAATCTACATTTTGCCTATGGAAGACTCCCATGTGAAGTATTGTTTTGATTTAATCAAAAAGAGTAAAGAAGTAGTTATATGTAAATCCCTTTAATTTTGATTTAATTTTAAATCTTAAATGTTTTGATATAATGTTAAATGTTTTGATTTAATTTTTTGATGGTTTCAATCTACATTTGGCCTATGAAAAACTCTCATGTGAAGTATTGTTTTGATTTCATCAAAAAGAGGAAAGAAGTTGTACACTATCCATTTAATTTTGATTTAATGTTAAATGTTAAATGTTTTGATATAATGTTATTTAAGTTTTGATCTAAGTTTTGGATGGTTTCAATCTACACATTTGGCCTATGGAAGACTACCATGTGAAGTATTGTTTTTATTTAATCAAAAAGAGTAAAGAAGTAGTTATATGCAAATCCCTTTAATTTTGATTTAATGTTAAATGTTAAAAGTTTTGATATAATGTTAAATGTTTTGATCTACGTTTTGGATGGTTTCAATCTACATTTAGCCTATATGGAAGACTCCCATGTGAAGTCTTGTTTTGATTTAATCAAAAAGAGTAAATAAGTTGTACATTATCCCTTTAATTTTGATTTAATGTTAAATGTTAAATGTTTTGATATAATGTTAAATGTTTTGATCATTAAATGTTTTGATCTAAGTTTTGGATGATTTCAATCTACATTTGGCCTATGGAAGACTTCCATGTGAAGTATTGTTTTGAATTAATCAAAAAGAGTAAAGAAGTAGCTATATGTAAATCCCTTTAATTTTGATTTAATGTTAAATGTTTTAAATGTTTTGATATAATGTTAAATGTTTTTATCTAAGTTTTTGATGGTTTCAATCTATATTTTGCCTATGGAAGACTCCCATGCGTATACATCGGATGCATTTCAGAAGGGGAGGTGGGGGTAGGGGTGGAGGGGGTAGGAGTGCTGGCTCTTGCCCGCCTATTTCAATCCATGACACAGGCAGCCACCCTCCTTCGGCAAGCATTGTTGCAAAATTTCACTTCACCAGTGCTATGGTCAAACCTCGAATTACGATGACCATTTTTGTCTTTTTTCAGGAGGAGCCGCAAGATGAAGGTGCCTCTGGTTCTAGGAAGTGGCAGACAAAGTCCACCATCCCAACCCATCAGCCCCAAGACACCAAGAATTCAGCAGCTCTTCCAGTCAAATCTGGCTCGACGAGCTCCAGAAGCGATGGCGCAAGTAGCGGCAGCTCGGCCTGTGTGGAGAAAAATCTCAAAGATGACTCTGGCTCCTCTTCTACTTCGGAGAGCTCCTCCTAGCACTCCAAGGGAGTAGATGATGATCTGGAGGACTAAAATTGTCCAATTTTGGAGGAGAATCCTCCTACACACATTGATAGCAAGCCTGATGTCAGGTCCTCTTTAGATTTTTTGAACTTTTGTCATGTTTTGTAATCACTGTGCTTCTGAACACTCTGTCTGTTGGTTTCCTGATATTGGGCAGCATCTTCTAGGCTGGTTTCCCAATTATGGGCAACCCTTTTCTGTTTTTTGATTCAAACCCCCTCTGGTGTTGGCTAGTTAGGCAACCCAAGAGATGGGTCTTGCTATGTACATTATTTTCAATATCAATAGATTAAACCAACTTAGAAAAAAATATATAATGTTAACTTTTTTGATCTAAGTTTTGAATGGTTTCAATCTACATTTGGCCTAGATGGAAGACTCCCATGTGAAGTATTGTTTTGATTTAATCAAAAAGACTAAAGAAGTAGTTATATGTAAATCCGTTTAACTTTGATTTAATGTTAAATGTTAGATGTTTTGATATAACATGTTAAATGTTTTGATCTAAGTTTTGGATGGTTTCAATCTACATTTGGCCTATGGAAGACTTCCATGTGAAGTATTGTTTTGATTTAATCAAAAAGAGTAAAGAAGTAGTTATATGTAAATCCCTTTAATTTTGATTTAATGTTAAATGTTAAATGTTTTGATCCAATTTTTGGATGGTTTCAGTCTACATTTGGCCTATGAACATATATACATTTGGTTTCAATCTACTAGTTCCATTTAATTGCATTCTAGAACATATATATTGAGTATGTGAATCATTTTTCATCAATGCACATAGTAAAACTACTTGAACAATTAATTGCATTCTAGAACATATATATATTTATCCAATACATGTAACATTTTTCATCAATGCACATGTATAGAAAAGCTACTTTAAGTTGATACTAGAGCACGCGCATGTACCAAAACAATTTGTACATGTGAAAACACTTGCACAAATAACATAAGAAGCTCAATTTTTAGTTGAGTACTGAAAATTATAAAACATATTTAATCCAAAGAGAATAAATTGTTGGGAAGTTCAATCAAAAAAATTCCAATGGAATGCCATCTTCGATAATCTATTCATGATCGGATTTTCAAATTTTCCATTTCTTAATTTTTGTTTTTTTCTTTGATTGAACCTCTATCAACTTTATGCGTGCTACACACACCAAGTGAATATATTGACAACTTATGAAATTAGGTTCATAGTCTTCAAACTAAACAAAATCCCCACTTTGATTAGTTTGTCTGAAAAAATAACCTTTCAATATAATAGATCCTCTTTCATATTGAATTTGTGATCATTATAGTTTTCTAATAATTTCAATTTTCGTTCAGTGCAACACATCAAATAATACTTCACATTTTCATTGTTGTCAATAGGTGCAATTACAAGAAAACATCTCCTGCATAATAAAACAAACTTAACAAAATTATACATATTTAAATTTATTTCTAGATCCTTAAAAGAGAAGAAAAGAGATATCAATGCCTTAGAAATAGGCCACTTCGAGGGGGAAACCTCCAATACATTACATGAATGAAAAATTCTTGGATTATTCAAATTACAAAACCTCCTTTCTATATATAGGAGTCCATGGGGACACAATGTAATCCTAGTGGGGCCACAATGTAATCCTAGCCGACCTAACAATAATAATTTAAGGGCACAATAATAACAATATGGGGGTTACAAGGGTACAATAATAACAATAAGTGGGTATACTAGTAATATAGGGACCTAACATGCCCTCTCCCCTTTCAAAAGTGTCCTCAATGCTTAAGTAGCTCTGGATGCTTCTGTATAAAATTCTCATCCTCCCATGTAGAATCTTCAGTGGGTAAGTTCTTCCACTTGATGAGATACTCTGAAATTGATCGATTTCATAGTTGTCGAGTTCTTATTTCCGTGACTGCTTCAGGTTCCAATATGATTTTTCCTTCCTCATCAAGTTCTAGAAATATTGTTTGAACTGGAATATTTTCACCTATAACCTTCTTTAAGCATGAAACATGGAAAATTGAATGCACTTGTGAAGAAGCAGGAAGCTCCAATTTGTATGCCATAGTACCAATCTTTTGCAACACCTTGTAAGGACCATAGTACTTTGGTGATAATTTATTATCCTTCTTAGCTTGCTTGATGGACATTTGTTTGTATGGTTGTAGACGTAAAAATGCCCAGTTGCCTACAATAAAAGTTCTTTCATTGCGATGTTGATCTTCCTGTTGTTTCATTCAATTCTGCGCCAAAGTGAGGTTATCCTTTAAGAGTTGGAGCACTTGGTTTTGATGCTCGATGTGATCTTCCAGTGCTTGAACCTTAGAGTTTTCTCTTAAAGATGATGTGATGGACGATGGATGATATCCATAAAGTGCCATAAATGGGGTCATCTTTGCTGCAGTATGGAAGGAAGTGTTATACCACCATTCAGCGAGAGGTAACCACTTGACCCATTGTGCTTGTTTATTAGATACAAAACAACGAAGATATCCTTCCAAACATTTATTTACTATCTCAGCTTGACCATCATATTGACGATGATAAGATGAGCTATGAGCTGACTGATTACCCAAAAAAGAAAATAACTTCGTCCCAAAATTTCCAAGAAAATGGGATCTTTGTTGCTCACAATAACCCTTGGGTTTCATGTAGCTTTTGAATTGTGTCCATAAATGTAGTAGAAAATGTACTTGCTTTCAATGGATGAGATAATGCACAAAAGAGTGCATACTTGGTAAGTCCATAAAATACCACCATGATG
Source organism: Pinus albicaulis (assembly GCA_034641835.2). NCBI lineage: Eukaryota > Viridiplantae > Streptophyta > Pinopsida > Pinales > Pinaceae > Pinus > Pinus albicaulis. Next base: position 113,534 of record JAXQQM020061074.1, read on the forward strand.
ACGCTCTTTCCTTCGTACTGAGGTAAACCTGTGACAAAATCCATTGAAATCTCCTCCCAACGTTGACTTGGAATGGATAAAGGTTGTAGAAGACCCAGGGTCTTAATTGTCTCAACTTTATTCTATTGGAAAACCAAACATTCTGCCACAAACTTCTAAATATCAGATTTAAGGCCATCCCAAAAAAAATCTTTCTTCACCCTGTGGTAAGTTTTTAAAAATCCTCAGTGTCCTCCTAAAGGAGAAGTGTAAAATTCCAAAAGAATCTCCTATTTTAGTTGGGGATTCTTACAAATATATAAGCAATATTTGTACCACAAGGAATCATTTTTCCAACTAAATGTATCACATGTACTAGGATCTTGCTACAACTTTTGAATGAGTGTCCACACCTCTTCATCCTTCTTCCATTCATCTCTTGCGTCGGTTATCTAATCTAGTTGGATAATAGAAATGGCATAAAGCAATGTTTCCACCTCTTCATTCTCTCTTGAGAGTGCATCCACAACAACATTTAGCTTCCTTTTTGTATATTATTTCAAAGTCATAACCCAACACCTTTGTGACCCATTTTTGTCGCTTTTCCGAAGACAGTCTTTGTTCCAAAAGTGTTTAAGACTATCATGATCATTTTTTACCTTGAAGTGTCTTCCCATTAGGTAAAGTTCTCTACTTTTAGTGCATGCGTATTGCTAACATTTCCTTCTCATAAATAGCTTTCTGTAAATACTCTCCTTTGATTGGACGACTTTCAAAAGCAATGGGTCTTCCTTCTTGCATTAAAACAGCACCAATTCCATTTCCAGAGGCATCACATTCCACAATAAAGGTTTTTGTGAAGTCTAGTGTAGCTAAGACTGGTGCTAGGCACATTACCTATTTAAGATGTTCAAAGGCCTTAGCTACTTTAGGAGTCCATGAAAATGCATCTTTCTTCAATAATGTTATTAGAGGTGATGATATTCTCCCATAATTATTAACAAACTTGCGATAATACCCTGTTAACCCGAGAAATCCTCGCAACTGCTTTATGGTTGTGGGGACTTTCCATTCCTTAATGGATTTAATTTTGTTAGGGTCTAGCTTAACACCCTCATGAGATACAATATGACCCAGATATTCCACCTCTTGTACTCCAAAGAAACATTTGGATTTTTTTGCATATAATTGTTTCTCCTACAATAGTTTGAGCACCCTGTCAGCATGTTCAACATGATCCTTCCAAGACCTGCTGTAGATTAGTATATCATCAACAAATACTAGAACAAATTTTCTAAAGAAGTGTTTGAAAATGGAATTCATCAACCCTTGAAATGTAGAAGGTGCATTGGTAAGGCCAAAAGGCATGACCAAAATTCATAATGACCCTCATGAGTTCTAAATGTTGTTTTTGGAATATCTTCAGTCTTCATTCTAATTTGATGATATCCTGAACGAAGATCCAACTTGGTAAAATAAATTGCTCCATGTAATTCATCCAATAATTCATCAATCATAGGAATGGGAAATTTATCTTTAAAGGTATTTATTGAGCTCCTATAGTTCGACATGCGCCATGATCCATCCTTCTTGTGTACCAATACTGAAGGAAGAACAAAGAAAGAACTTCACCAGTTGCTGAATTATACCCGCCTAACATTTCTGCAAACATTCTCGCAATCATACATTCAATTCTGTTCTTTGCACGGGATTCTATCTATAAGGCCTAATTTTTGGAGGAACACTGAATCAAAATGAAGCAGGCATGATCATGATCATGAATAGGTGGGAGTCCTTCGGGAGTATCAAACACATTGGAATGATTGTCCAAGACTCTTTGGAGATCTGGAGAAATAGATGATTTTGATGTTGGAGCTTCTAGTGAGCATAATTGTGAAATTACGCCTCATTGTTATTTCTTCAGAAGCTTTTTCATGGCATTAGAGCTTATTACCTTTCCTAGCTTCCCTGTGATACCCTGTAATTCGATTTCCTTTCCTTCCGAAAAAAATTTCAAGAAACGTTTTTGAAAATTAAAAGCTACTGTCCCCAAAGATTGTAACCATTGTACTCCTAATACGACATCAACACATCCCATTGGGATGGAAATCATTGGACTAATTCAATACATATTCCCCCATGGATAGCTTGATATTATGGCATTTTCCAGAGCAATTTATAGTTGCTCCATTTGCAACCATCACTTGACATTCTGGTGCTGGGTATAGGAAACACTAATTCCTCGCTACCTTACAATGAATAAAATTATGGGTACTACCCGAATCAATCAACACTATTACCTTTTTCTTCTTGATATGTCCTTCTATATTTGAGAGTCGAGGAGTGGCATCTGCCATGGCTTCACACAATGATACCCAATTCATTTCTTCCTTCTTCGGGTTGGTTCCTGTGCATATCCTATTCTTGTTCATTTTCTCACAATCTATGTAAAATAATTTCTTCTCAGCACACTTATGACCTTTAGTGTATTTTCTATCACAACTGTATCAAATCCCTTTTGCTCTTTTTTATTCCAATTGTTGTGGTGTAAACCTTGTAGGTTGTGGAAATCTAGGCGTATATACACTTCCTTCTTTATAGAAGTGAGTGGTAGGCTCCCTTGTCGCCATAATTTTACATTCAATTTTTCTTGCCAACCCGAATGCCTTCTCCAATGAATCAGGTTCCAAAATGCGAACTTCATGTTGGATGTTATCCTTTAAATTTCCTATGAAGAGATCAATCCTGTGTTCCTTTGGAATATCAGTTACCCTTATATTCAATTTTTGGAAGTCCTCAATGTGCTCCCCCACTAAACCCTTTTGTTTGAGATTTATCAATTGGCTAAAGAAGGTGTTTCTTTTTGTATCCATATAATGTGCTATCATTTCCTCCGTAAAAATTGACCAGGTGACAATTTTTTTATGGGAGAAAAGCCATCGATACCATACAATGTATTTTGTTCTAATGTAAAGTTGCAATGCATACCTTTTGTGTGTTTTTCACATTATTGAGATCAAAATATTGCTCCATCTGTAGTATCCATGTTACGGGATCCTTGCCATCAAACTTCCTCATATCCATCTTTGGAATATGGTGGTTCTTCAATCCAACATTAGAGTTTATGAAATCACGATTAACATTTATTTTGTTCTAATCATGAGTTTCCTCTACTATCTTTTCACCGTTAGGAAACATTTCTTGTATCAACTTTGTCAAACCTTCCACGTTTTCTTTTAGATCATTCTTCATGTTTTCCATTTTCTCATCGATCTTAGCTTCCATGTCATCCATTTTAGATTCCATGCCAACTTCCATGCCATCTATCTTAGATTCCATGTCATTCTTCAAACCATCCATATTAGATTCCACGCCTTTATTCAAACCATCCATCTTAGTTTCCACGCCTTTCTTCAAAACTTCCATGTCATTTTTTGTTGCTACTCTTTATGAGCGAAATTTGTTGCACTTGCTCTTGTAATTTTGATATGTCATGTTGCCATTCTTCATGTTCATGAGTCATAGTCGAGCTTTCTAAAGGCTTAATGGGTGTTGAATTATTTTTAGGGGAAATTTTAGAATCCAATACTGATATATATTGTACAATATGCCCTTCGAATCAATTCAACTTGATTCTTCAAACAAGACTTATGCAATTCGGAAAAAAAAAAATACACACCTTTTACTTGCTTTTGAGGAGCTCGATATTGAAATTGAATTATATCTATAATTGCAAATCCTAAATATCTAAAATTCAGCATTGTAGTAGCCCTCTAAATCTTCTTTCAAATGCCATGGGTCTCAACTGATTTGGATTCTTCAAGGCAAAGTTATGTCCAATCTCCCACAATGACCCAATTTTGGACTATTTCGCAGAGCGAACTTGTACGACTTCCCCACACGTGTCAATGTTTCCTCCTTTCTACCGAAATTGATAGACCAAAAACTGTAGTCCACATACTTGCGGCACTCTTTAGCAAAGATTCAACGATGCTCAGAGAGAGAGTTAAGAATATTTTCCCACGATCACCTCTTTGAGATGAAATTCAGGAAGCCTAAAAAAGCCCTAAATTCCACAGACCATATCTCCAAAAATATTGCGAACCAAGCTCTGAAATTTTATGATGATGTTCCTCAGGATTTCGACTTTGTACTCTAAAAATTTCAGCTTCTGAACCTTCGTAGAAAACAACTTATAGCGAAAATTCCACGATGACCTGTTTAGGTTAAATTCAGAAGCCTTCAAAAAGACCTAACTTCCACAGATCATATCTCCGAAAATATTGCGAACCAAGCTCTGAAATTTTGCGACAATCTTCCTCAAGATTTCAGCTTCACGCTCTAAAAATTTTAGCTTCTGAAACTTCGTAGAAAAAAATTATATCGAAAATGCCACAATGACCGTTTGGAGCAGCGAAACCCTAGAATCCAAAGCTCTGATACCAAATGTTGTGTAACCAGCTCCAAAAAGAGAAGAAAAGAGATATCAACGCCTTACAAACGAGCCACTTTGAGGGGGAAACCTATAATACATTACATAAATGAACAATTCTTGGATGATACAATTTACAAAACCTCCTTTCTATATATAGGAGTCCATGGGGCCACAATGTAGTCCTAGTGGGGCCATAATGTAATCCTAACCAACCTAACAATAATAATTTAAGGGCACAATAATAACAATATGGGGGTAATCAATCATTAAAACAACAATGCAGGCTGCGAATGCGCTGGAACTCCTTGTTGTGGCTAAACTCGTGACAGGCCCGCGTTCTTTCTAGGGCTCGCGCCCATGGAGGTGCAGGGCACTCCCCAGGTGCCTCCCCCTCCTCCTCCACCGCCCTCGTCTACTGAGGCCTTCAATCGCCTCTTGGCAGGGCTTCCTAAGAAGAAGAACTCTGAAGCTGCGAAATTTGTCAAGAAATTGGATGACATACCTGAGATCTCCCTTCCCACAGAAACTCCGATCCAGGTTGCATTATCTCTGGTTGAACGAGCTCTCATAGGCCAGTTCACTGGGCTATGGCCATCCCCCAAAACTACTGAGAGCTGGGTCAACAGAAACTGGGCGTCGTTGATCAAAGAAAGTCCTACTTCTTATTTTTTGGGGAGAGGATTCTTTCTCTTCGAGTTCTCTTCAAAGGATGACAAAGATCTGATCTTCCAAAACGGCCCCTACTTCATGGGCCCTCGGGGTTTGTATCTAAATAAGTGGACTCCGGACTTTGATCCTACAGTGGACGTGCCCAAAGCAGTCCCGGTGTGGGTTAGACTCCCAAATCTTCCAGTTCACTGCTGGAATTGGGACTCTCTGATGCATATTGGAAATGCCCTTGGGAAATTCATAGATCGAGCAAACAACAAGGACCAATATGACTGCGCCAAGATCTGCATAGAAGTAGATTTGGAGTTAGGGCTGCTAGAGGCCATCAAAATCAATGTCGGACGCTGGTCGCATGTGCAGAAATTGGACTATGAGTAGCTGCCCTTCAAATGCCGGAAATTCCATGTCTATGGCCATTTCGCCAGAGGCTGTCCGTCCAACAATGAGGCAGAGCAGGGGAAGGAAGACGGGTGGAACCAAGTCAAGCGCTCCAAAACTTCCCACAAGACACAGAAGCCGGGAGGCGCTAATGGCAAAGGTCCTCATCAGGCCTCTGCTCAGCAGATCCCGCCCAAGCCCGTTCCAGAAAACAAGTTTGATCTTCTAAGCTCGCACCAAGAGGACACCCAGGAGGTCGAGGCCCAAAAGGTTGTGTCTCCGGACAAAGGTAACCCTTCTATCTCTTCCAAGGATGCAAGTGTTGCAGAAAGCTCAAAAGGAATCCATGGTGAAGTCGAGGAAGAGGATCATGAGTCGGAAGACTCGAAAGAGGAAGGAGAAATAGGTGACTCCCAAGCCTCTGTAAGGAGATCCACAAGAGGCCTCAAAACAGATCGGGAGAAAAGAGAGCAGGAAACGTACAAGGATAAGTTACAGGGCAGCCAACCAACTCTGGAGAAGTTGTTAGCAAAAAAGCCGAAGATGGCGAGAAACCAGCCTCAAGGCTCCAAGGGAGCCCAGCAGAACAAAGGTAAATAATGAAAATAGTCTCCTGGAATTGTAGGGGTATGGGGAGCAAAATCAAGGAAGAGGCCATAAGAAACCAAATAAGAATAGAAGCCCCGGACATATTCCTTATCCAGGAGACCAAGATGGAGGACTCTGTCTTCCTCCAAACAAGTAAAAAAATCTGGAGTAAAAGTAAAGCAAAAGTTGTCTCAGCCCGAGGAGCCTCTGGAGGGTTGGGCACTCTTTGGAATGATAGCAAGTTCTTGTTAGTATCTGAAACTTCAAACACTCACTGGCTGCTTCTAAAAATGCAGCATCTTGTCACCAAAGAATATTTTTGTCTCTTCAATGTTTATGTGTCGGTCAATGCTAGAGAAAAAAAGGCCTGTTGGGACTCTATAAGAAGCTAAGCAGACCTTGGGAACCTAGACAATATCATTATTTCAGGAGACCTCAATCTCACATTACATTCCTCAGAAAAGCGAGGAGGTTGCATTGTGCGAGATCCGGCGAGGGAATGGGCTGAAGATCTTCTGCAAGATTGGGACTTGCTGGACATCAAGCCCTCTTCTGGTAAGTTTACTTGGTCAAATAAAAGAGTAGGCCCTGGATATATTGCAGCAAGACAAGATAGATATTTTGTCCAAAGTTCCTTTCTTTTGCTTGGATTAGATGCTAGTATGCAAATCATTCCTTGCAGCATATCTGATCACAATCCTATCAAACTTGAACTCCAAGCTCACCCCGATCTTGAACCCATCCCCTTCAGATTTAGCCCCCTCTGGGCCAAAGAACCCAATTTCATGCAGATTGTCAAGGAAAGTTGGTCTCAGCCAGTCAATGGATCACCTTTCTATGTGTGGGAAGAAAAGGTCAAAAGAACGAAAGCTGCTCTAAAGTGTTGGGCCAAAACTCTTCCTAATCCAGCAGCTGAAAGGAAAAATCTCCAAAATCAGCTTGAAGCACACCATTTGCTTTCGGAAGAGGCATATGTAACCAGAGAAATCCTTGAAAAGGAGGTTCAGCTCCAACAGCACTTCCATAAAGCCTGCCTGGCTGAAGAAGAGTTTTGGAGGATTAAGTCTCGCTGCCTTTGGCTCAAAGCGAGAGACAGAAATTCCTCTTTCTTTCACAAGCAAACTCAAGCCAGAAAATGCTTCAATTCCATTACTGAGATCAAGGAAGATAATTCCAACCATAAGGACTTTGCAAGCATCAAACAAGCAGCATTTCTTCATTTCCAAAATTTGTACAATGAGGATGTGAATCTGGTTCATAATACTGGTCTTCTGGACTGGGTCCTCCCTTCAATCTCTGCTGAGATGAACCACTTGCTAGAAGCTAAAGTCACCAAGGCTGAGGTCAAGAATGCTCTCTTTGCCATGGACCCAGACAAAGCCCCAGGACCGGATGGTTTCTCCTCCAGATTTATCCAATCCTGCTCGCACATTGTGGAAAAAGATCTCTATAAAATGGTTCAAAAATCCCAAGACTGTCAGAAAATTGGAGGTAGTACAAACTCTGCGTTCCTTGCACTCATCCCAAGGAGAAAGGCGCTAGCTCCTTCAACAGATTTCGTCCCATCTCTCTTTGCAACACTGGTTACAAGTTGATCACCAAAGTAATAGCTAACAGGTTGAAATATCTTCTCCCCAAAATCATTCCAGATAATCAAGGGGGCTTTATTCATGGTAGACAGCTAGTGGACAATTTCATTTTAGTTCAAGAGGCAATTCTCTCAAGCCAGCAGCGCAAGAAAAAAGGTATGGCTATCAAACTAGACTTAGCAAATGCCTTTGACCGTGTTAGGCACAGTTTTCTCTTGAATGTTCTGAAAAAATTTGGATTTGGTGAGAAATTTATAAACTAGATTCGGGCCTGCATTTCGGAGCCATGGATTGCTCCCCTTGTAAATGGCAGAGCTGCTGGTTTTTTCAAAGCCTCAAGAGGACTAAGGCAGGGCTGTCCTATTTCTCCCCTTTTGTTTGTCCTCCAAGCCTCCGTTATCAGTTTCCATCTAAACAAGAAAATGCAAGAGCAGGAGATCTCAGGACTTTGCATTGCAAGAGGAGTCAAAAGCATCAATCATGCCCTCTTTGCAGATGATACTTTTCTTCTGGGGGCTGCTTCGATACATTCGGCCAACAGATTTAAAGAAGCTATAGATGAGTTTTGCATGGCGTCGGGAAGTAGAATCAACAAGGGGAAATGCCATATTTACAGTTGGAATACTATGCCCAACTTGCTTAGTTCCATTGCAAGATGTTTTGGATTTGCAGCCTCTCCAACTTAGACTTCTTTCAAATATCTTGGGCTCCCTATCTTCCTCAAGCGAGCCTTCAGCAGGGATTGGCTCCCCCAAGTGGAAAAAATCAAAAACAAACTCCAGGCATGGGGATTCACCTGGCTCAATATTGCGGGCAAGTCAGTTCTCATCAAATCTGTTCTCTGCAATCTTCCCATTTTTCAGTTCTCTGTTCTCCTGGCTCCAATTGGCATTCTTCAGAGAATGGACCAGTACATTCGCCATTTATTTTGGAAGGGGGGCAAGCAAAATGAGAGGAAAATCCCTCTGGTTAATTGGGAGATCGTCTCCAAACCTCTAAGGGGGGGGGGGTTTAAACTTCAAGAACCTTTCCCTTCAGAACACTGCCATGGGAGCCAAGCTTCTCTGGAAAATTATTGCGCCCAAGCCTGGCTGGGCCCAATTAGCACTCTGGAAGGAATATTTCAAAGGAAAGAGACTCAGATGCCTGGATGGTCCTCTCCCCCAAGGCGTCTCTCCCTTTGCAAGGCTCTGCTCCATAGCTGCCCCCCTGATCTGCTCCAACGCTTATTGGATTCCTGGAAATGGTAAGAGAATAAATATCTGGACAGATCGTATAATGGATCGTGATCCGATTGGTGACTGCCCCTCCTTGAATGCGCTGTGCTGCTGGTTGATCGCTGCTGGGAAATCTACTCTGTGGGATATTTCCACTTGGGCTGGGACGCGTTGGGCAGGTTGGAATTTTTTTGATGTGCCTCCGGAACATCTCCAGGACTACATCAATCTTCGCTCCATGTTGAACGGTATTGCTCCCACGCATGTGTGCAAAAGGGACTCGCGTGGCTGGGGCTCGCTGTCTGCAGGTTATACCGTAGCTCAAGTGTTAAATTCTTACGGATGTTATATGCCATTTTAGATTAGGGCACAATACTGAAGAAGATAGAACATATTAACAGATCGATTGAAGACAAGGCAAAACAGAGATAAAAATGGTGGCGTTACGGTGATCAGCAGGATGCTTCTACCAGCAAAGTCTCCAATAGGTCATTCAGCCAAGCGTGTCACACATAACCCCAGAACAACCCAGTCAAAGAATACGCAGCTCCAATGCCATCAAGAGAGAGAGAATTCCTCCACACCAGTGTGTCAAATGAACTCCAAGTCTCTCCAATATATAGGAATCTTTGGGGGTGTGTGACACGTCCTTTAAGACATTTAAGTCAATATTTTATTGTAGGCCGACCTAGCACATAAGTGGAATAAATTCAAAGTACTGTTCTGCCTATCCGATCGAGATGATCTTTAGATCAATCTTACACCTCTCCGAAAGAGGAATCCAATAAAAATATTGGGATCGTCATCTGAGCAACACAACCCAAAGTTTGGACCTAGTTGTCCAATTTTAACACTCGCTCTCAACTAGGGAGAACTTCGTCCACTAGTGCAATCCAAACATCGTGCGTCATCTCGCCGTAACTTGCTTTGTTGGCCTCTTTATTTCAGAACAAAAGAGGGTCAGTCACAAAGACATCATACCCCACTGACAGATTCAACCCAGAGGTCCGAAACCTCTATAGGACTCACAAAGAGTCTCATACCAACCCGAAGTTGGTCTATCCGACCCGGGTCGCGCAGGTCCCAGACCTCACTAACGTACTCACAAAGAGTCTCCAACCAACCCGAAGTTGGTCTAACCGACCCGAAGTCGCGTAGGTCCTGCACTTTCACTAACAACACTAAAGAGTCTCCAACCAACCCGGGTTGTCTATCCGACCCGAAGTCGCGCAGGTCCCGTACCTCACACGTACTCACAAAGAGTCTCCAACCTGTTGGTTCATCCTCGACCCGGTCGCGCATCTTCGTACCTCACTATACTTGATCCTAGATCAAGTGGTTGGACCGTGCCAACCTAGATAGAGAGTACGGCAAGTTCTGATGCGTCCATCAGTCTTTGCTACTAGTCTCTAGCCTTTACCATCTCATTGGCCAAATGAGAGGTACTTCCCATGAGCCCTAAACTCAATGGGTAGGATGCATATGGGGCACAGATAAATGAGAGGCGAACCAACTCAATAATCACAATGGTGGGGCAGAAGCACCATAAGTGCTTATAGCTCCGAGAAGTTATCCCCAAAACCCCCTTTGAGCTCCCAGAGCTCATCGTCCAACAGGACCCTCAAAAATAGGGTCGTTCCATGATTCCAAGATTCTCATGGAAGGTTAGGAACATGACCTTCCCCAAGGGCATTGTGAGAATATCCACGACCTTCTCATCAGTTCCTACATGATCGAGCCTTACGGTGCCTCGCTGTACCATATCCCAGATAAAGTGTTACCAGCCATCAACATGCTTGGATCAATCGTGGAACCCGAGATTCTGTAACAAATGAATCCCCCTCTGGTTATCACAAAGGATAACGGTGGCATCTAGCACATGCTCGAACAGCTCACAAAAGAGATTTCGCAACCAAGTGACTTCACAACAGGCCATACTTGCTGCAATGTATTCGGCCTCAGCGGTGCTCAAAGCCACCGACTTCTGCTTCCTGCTCACCCATGAGATCGAAGCAGAACCAAGATTGAAGCAGCATCTCGATGTGCTCTTACGATCCACCACACTGCCAGCCCAATCGGCATCAGTATATCCACTGAGTGTCATACTCCCGGCAGTGTATCTCAGCCCATGGTCTATCGTGCCTCAGAGATATCTCAAGAGTTTCTTGGCACCAACCCAGTGAATGTTATGATCAACCATGTGTTGACTCAAAGTGTTCACTGCACAACATATGTTCGAACAAGTGTTCATTAAGAACATCAGGGTCCCTATGAGTTAACGATACTCAGTAGGACGGGCCCAGCAACGCTGCTACTCAACTTCTTAAAGTTGAGTTCCATGGACTTACAGTCCATCATACCAGAAACTTCATAATGTATTTTCCTTGAGAAAGGAAAATCTCGCTAGGTCTCTACTAGACCTTCAGTCCTAGACATCAGTCCTAGGTCCTTCATCTTGAACTCAGCAGCGAGCTCCCTCTTGCACTGATGAATGAGAGGGTCAGCACCTGTCAGGAAGAGGTCATCCACATACAGCACTAGAATGAGAGGTTTTCCCCTTGACAACCTTGAAGTAAGGGTTCGGATCAGCACTACTTCGAGTGAAGCCCAGCTTCATCAAGTAGCTATCTATCCTCTTGTACCAATCTCAGGGTGGTTGTTTCAGCCCATAGAGGGCTTTCTTTAACCTGCAAACATGGGTGTCTCGATCCTGGACTTCCAACCCCAAAGGTTGCTCCACATATATCTCTTCCTTTATCACACCATGCAGAAAAATGTGGTCTTCACATCATCTGATGAAGACTCCATCCTTGCGTAGCAGCAAGGGCTATAATAGTTCGAATGGTGGTATCTTGAGCCACAGGTGCAAATATGTCATCATAGTCTATACCTTCCTCACAAGCAACGAATCTTGCCTTGAACTTTTCAGCACTTCCAACATATCCATGCTTGATCTTGTAGAGCCATTTCGAGGTGACAACTGCTTTGTCCTATGGTCTTGGGACCTCATCCAGACATCATTCTTCATAATGGACTCATACTCTTAGTGCATAGCATCCTTCCAGACTTGATGTTGTATGACTTCCTCAAAGGATCCAATGTCAGATTGTACAAAAGTACTCATGGCTGTTAGATACCCTGTTATTTATATGGCTTCTTGGTTTTCCTTCGGAATTTCCCCCTCTGAAGCCATATGTCCCTGAGCCATGAAGATCTTCTTTCGTTGAACAAAGGTATCCACTCAGGAGCATATACAGATATATCTCCCTCTTAATGTCAACTTCTCTCTCGAGAGAAGACATCTATTTTAAATGAGGGCATCCCAGACACCAACTTCAAAAAGGGTCTTATTCTTCAACAGTCAAAGCCATCCAAACAGGCTTTGCTGATCATGGTTCAAGACTCCAACAACGTGGCTGAAAGTTGCAAAAATTTCCCAGTTCACACTTCAAGTTGATCCTGATGTTTTGTGGAGATTTGTTGTAGCTTCCTCAACCAGCCCTCTAAGAATTTCTTTACTGAGCTAAGGATCCAAACTGCCTTTTATTCTGCACTTGAGGTGTTCATCTACAACATCTGTCATCTCATCCAGAACTGCTTCTATTTACAGATCTGCCCAAGACTGCAGATCTCAGTTCTGCGATTTTTCTCCTAGATTTCACAGATCTAGGAACTGATCATACAGATGTTAAAACACAGAATTTAGCCTTCTTCATGTCAGTCCATGCAGATCCAACACAGAAATAATGGTACTCCTGCTCATCAATGTTCCAGCCTGAATCATTCAACAGGATAAAACAAAGCACTTTCACGTGTCACTGCCACTAGGTTGAGTTCAGATATATGCTGGTTCACAGCCATTATTACTAGTCATCTGTGCCAGTATCATAATACTCACAGATGAGGTACTTTACTGCTCCTGAAGACTCTGTCAAGTACATCAAAACAATTTCTTTGTCTTCACTTGAGATCCATTCTATGCCATATGCACAGATCTGGGAATTATGTGATTGGTCTGCATCCAACTTTGGCTTGAATCTGTGGCTGCCTCAAATCACACAGTCAAAAACTCATGTGATAACCACATGGCTTGCTGTTGTGGTATGGCTTGCGGCCTGCCACAACACTCATCATACTGCCTTTAAACAAGATTCAACAAGTCTGCATTTTTAGAATTTGTGCAGCAAAGGACAAGTCCAGGAAGAGTTGGGACTATGTTACGCCATGCATCATCTCTTCGTGTTTAAGATAAGAGACCAAATTTGTAACTCCCCTCTCTTCCGCTATGGCATAGCTTCTAAGAACCGAACTTAATAACTATGAGACAGCGGCTCCAATTTGCAGCAAGAACACATTACCAAACAGGTCTTCCAGGCTTTCAGGCCTGCGGCATCCGCAACACCACGCTGTCCCTTTTTCAGCCTTAATCATTTCAGAGTAACTCAGAAACCACCTCAAGTTGCTGGCTATGGCCTGCGGCCTAGCTCAGCAACTTGCTGTAGCCTTCAGAGAATATATGCTGCCAGTAGCCTTAAAAAAAAACATACGCTGTCTGTAGCCTCCAATCAATTTCAAATACTTTTGTGGAACAGCTCTCCCTCTACATCAAATTTTCATTAATGTGAGGACTAGAATTCTTTTGCAGGATAGTGCCTTCGATGCTGCAAATAATGATTGCACCTTCTCCACAATTGATGTCAGCTTAATGGTAAGATACAGCCCTGATGAGAGGTGAATCAAATCATCCGCCATTACTCCATCTCTGTTGAAAGGAGACAATTCATCTAGCCATTGAAGAAGCCATGTTGCAATATAGGCATCAAAGAAATAGAACTGCAGCCACTGATGTCATGTTTTAGATCTGATTGGACTGCTACAAATAAAATCACTCGGACCTCTTTGATAGACAGCTACTACAGGCACAAGAAATCTGCGACATATACACCAACTCAGCATCTCATAAACTCACTGTTACAGGCGAGCAATACAGGGAGGTTGTAATCCCGGAATTACATTATTAAAGTGACCTGCCCCACCCAAATGGCCTAAATTTCAAAGAGATGAATGCAAGTACAAGGTGTTCAGACTTTGGCAACTAAGCAAAAGAAATAGACCGATTCCATGCCGCCCCTCGGGGCATGTTTCTAGGGGTAAAACGAATACGGTAGGTATTTGAAGAATTAAAAACTAATCCGCCAACAATCCAGCAAGATCTCGTTGCTTTTGTTTATTGAATGGGGCGAGAAAAATATAATGGTAGCGTACCATCGGAAATTCTGGTGCTGGAACCGGAATTACAATAACCGCAGGTAGTCCTGTGAACGCCCCGGTCTGCGACTATGCTCTGTCCCCAGCTGGTCCCCTGGCTGTTGCTTCCCACCGACTCTCCTCACCTCGACATTTCGAAAACCAAAATGAAAAAAAAAGAAGTTATCAGAGAAGGGCCGCTCGGATCCGTGTGCTCAAATTTCTCCCATTGCAATTCCTCCTGAAAGAACCACAGAAAGAATCTACACACCAAATGTGTATTATAGTTTGACGGCTCGAGCGGACTGCCTTCGGAATTCCTAAGAAAGATGGGATGCTTCCGATGCACGCCACGATGAATGGAACGAGATATCGTGTTGCGCACTGTCTCTCAGACTCCGTGTATAATTGAAATTCCCGGTGGCATCTGTGGTTGGTATATTATGATGCTCCGACTCTCTATTTGTACTCAAAATCTCTTCTGCAATTCATTCCAATTCTTGAATGAATTTCAGACGAGTGAATTTCTATCTGTCGTCAATAGAGTCGTATTATTTCAAAAGCAGTGAAGGATTTCCCTAGCGTAATTGACCATGGAAAACAGACTGCGTTGACTTTCCTTCTTTAGGGCTTGCATCGTTCAGGGCAGCCTAGTTATCTAAAAACGGTTCTTATATTTTGTTGCGGCAGGATGCCTCTAGGCCAGCGGCATTTTAGGGAGGCCCTTGATTTGCTTCACGTAGGAATACGCTGTCACCTACAGCTCCTTCCACGCTGTCTAGGGCACAAAAAAAATTCTGCTTCACCATGTCCTTTTCTAGAGGTAGCGTTGCACAAGATTGATCAATAGATCGGGGATCAACACAAATTGGGCATTGTCTTCCCCTTTCCTCTGATACCATGTTAAATTCTTACGGATGTTCTATGCCATTTCAGATTAGGGCACAATATATAAGAAGATAGAACATATTAACAAATCGATTGAAGACAAGCCAAAACAGAGATAAAGATGGTGGCGTTACGGCGATCAGCAGGATGCTCCTACCAGCAAAGTCTCCAATAGGTCATTCAGCCAAGCGTGTCACACATAACCCCAGAACAACCCAAACAAAGAATATGCAGCTCCAATGCCATCAAGAGAGAGAGAATTCCTCCACACCAATGTGTGTCAAATGAACTCCAATTCTCTCCAATATATAGGAATCATTGGGGGTGTGTGACACGTCCTTTAAGACATTTAAGTCAATATTTTATTCCAGGCCGACTCAGCACATAAGTGGAATAAATTCAAAGTACATGTTCTGCTCATCTGATCGAGATGATCTTTAGATCAATCTTACACCTCTCCGAAAGAGGAATCCAATAAAAATATTGCAATCGTCATCTGAGCAACACAACCCAGAGTTTGGACCTAGTTGTCCAATTTTAACATCAAGGCTACGTAAAGCTCATTCTGAGACCGCACGTCCCTCCGGACCCTGCTCCTTGGACCGTGATATGGCGTCTCCATTCTCTGCCTAAAATTGACATGTTATGTTGGCTTTTATGCCACAAGAAAATCCTTACTGATGATAAATTGTAGAAACGTGGATTTCATGGCCCATCCAGGTGTTCCTTGTGCAGAGAAAATGTGGAATGTGCCACACACCTCATGTTAAATTGTAAATTCGCTGTGTAGGTTTGGAGTGAGCTGATGGATTATTGGAACCCCAATTTTGTTCTTCCCACCTCTATAATTGACCTCTTTGCAATTGGCAAAACAGTGATCCCGGCCCTCCTCCCAAAAACAAAGTGATTAAATCGGCTTGGTCTTCTCTCCCTAAAATCTGCTGCTGGCAGATCCGGCTAGAGCGTAACAGCAGAATCTTCAGAGACACTCAACACGATGTCAAGGTGGTCACTTCCAAGATAAAATTACAGCTAAAAGAGAGTTTGGGAGACCAAAAAGATTCTTCAAATCTTAACCAGTTAGATTCTATTTGGGGTGCCTCCCTAAACCTGCAATTTCATCAAGCTACCAGAAACATTTCCCCCTCTGAAGATTGGCAAATAAGGGGCAAAAAAAATGAATATTTTCAAGACTGGATCTCCAATCAAAAGGTGCACTCTCTCTTCTTTGATGGGGGCATCAAAGGGAAATCCTGGAAACGTTGGGGCAGGAGGAATTGTTAAAAATGCTGAAGGCATATTGATCCACAGCTTTGCTTGGGGTCTAGGGATCAACTCCAACATTCAAGCTGAGGCTTTGGCCCTTTTTCAAGGACTTAAGTTGCTCTTGAACTTAGAAATCAAGGAGGCTAATATCTTTGGGGATTCCCAAGTGATAATAAAAACCATGGTGACAAACTCTTCCCCTCGGGACCTAAGACTGGCAAGATTGATATCTAGAATCAGAAGCTTGGGAAAATTGTTCCAAAATCTGAATTACTTCCACGTGTTGAGAGACAACAAAAAAGACGCAGACCTTGAAGCTAATAAAGCTGCCCTTCTCTCTACTGGGGCAATGATAAGAGACGGTGATGAAACATGGGATCCAATTCCATAATTAGTCAGCTAAAATGTTTTACTGCTTGTTATTGAATCAGTTTGTTTGTACTTTTAAGCTTGGAAAAATCACAGAAATCGATTACATAGCTGTAGTCAAAGAGAGCGAGAAACTGTCCTCAAGTGCCATAGCACTTCTGGCTATTGATACTTTCTGGGCTCTGCTCCCTCTCATTGTAATCTGAAATCTGGGATTTAGACCAAACAGTTAATATAATCCATAACCGTTTCTGTGAAAAAAAAAATAATAACAATATGGGGGTTACAAGGGTACAATAATAACAATAAGGGGGTATACTAGTAATATAGGGACCTAACAAAATCATTAGAAAGCAATTCAAATGTTACCTTCTCTAACAAGATCAGAAACTCGATCACCATCGGATGATATTGTAGTTTCCTCTGATTGCATTTCTTCAAACATTGTATTTATAACACTACTTATATTTTGTATCACATTTTCCTTCATTTCTTTATCTTTGGTTGATTTTCGAATATCCAGTAGTGTCGTAGCTTCTTTTAATTTCCTTAATGATAGGAGACCTTTCAACATTTGAGCTTGAACTGTCACCCGCTCCTTTATGAAATATGTTTCAAAAATGTGGTTAACATGATATCACATATAATGGTCAGGTTTTTTATCTCCATATGTGCGAGTGTCAACATTTTCTAACATCTCATCATCGACACTAATTTCATCTATACATATTCAAATAAATAGTACATAATAAGTTTACATATTCAATAAATAACTAAATTAATAAATATATGTATAATTTCAATAATACATGCATGTGTTCAATATATATATATATATACCTTGTGATTCAATTTCTTCACTTGAAGTTCTTTCAATATTTTCACCATCTTCAATCATTGGTTCAATATCTCTTTCACTTTCTCTTTCAAAATTTTATATCTCATCATCAATGTTTTGAGGAATATCTCTGTCTGTTTACATTAAACAAAATATTTTTTAAATTAGTTCATCAAATAAAAATTAAGCTTCACATTTTACACTAGGAAAATTTTAAATATATCAATAGATCATAATATTTACATTTACATACATGCTTCAATTTCTAGTTGAGGTTGATTTTCCCCTTCAATATTTGAGAGTGCTTCTATCTTTCTTTTGCGAGATTGTCTCGTCTCTTCTCTACGTTCCTCAGGGTCTCTTTTTCAATCATATTTTCTCGTACAATTCCTTCGATTTCCCATGATAATAGAGTATGAAGTTCAAAAAATTTCCTTCCAAAATTTAGACAATAACTCAATTAGAAAAAGCATCACAAAAGATTTAATTTAAAAAAAACTCATTTTAAAAATTTTGCAAAAAATACATACTCCAATCAAAACACTTACTTTAAAAAATCCGAGAAAAAAATGTCTTATAAAAATGAAACGAAGCTCAAAAGATTTACTTCAACTCAAAACACGTACTCTAAAAAAATGTCACTTCAAAAAATGCCTGCAACTTTAAAAAAAAAAAAACATCACTTTAAAAAATACTTCCAAAAAAATTCTTTTCGAAATTAAGCCCAAATCCATACTTTCAAAAAAAATGAAGCACAAAAAATATCCAAAAAAATGCATTACATACCTCCAAGAAATGTCCTTTGAATGTACGTCCAAGAAAATTCCTTAAACCCAAAACAATTCTTCGCAAAATCATACCGCCTCCAAGAAAAGTCTTTAAACCCAAAACAATTCTTTGCAAAATTAGACCGCCTCCAAGAATTCGAAATTAAGCCCAAATCTATACTTTCAAAAAAAATGAAGAACAAAAAATATCAAAAAAAATCTATCACATACCTCCAAGAAATGTCCTTTGAATGTACGTTCAAGAAAATTCCTTAAACCCAAAAAATTTCTTTGCAAAATCAGACCACCTCCAAGAAATGTCTTCCAAGAAAAGTCCCTAAACCCAAAACAATTCTTTGCAAAATCAGACCGCCTCCAAGAAATGTCCTTAAACCCAAATCTCCAAGAAAAGTATTTAAACCTAAACCAAGACCTTTGTAAAATCAGACCAAATGTGCGAAATGTGCGAAAATTATGAATGATTTCGCAGCAATTTATATTGCCACGAAATGTTTTTTTGGAGGGGCTCCACGAAATTTTCTGGCCGACAGAAAAGTAGGTAGAAGTTCAGCCGAACTTTGAAAAAATGTTCGGTCAAACTATTAAGGCGTGAGACTTAACAGTCCATTTGCGCAAAAAATAGTTCAGCCGAACTTTTTATAAAAGTTCGGCCGAACTAATGTGTCACCAGTTACGCAAATCCAAGCTCTGAATACATTTCTACAACTTTGGACTAATTAAACTCCATGAAACATTTCGAATTAATTGTCAGAACCAAGACAAGCATTTTCATAATTGAATCTACTTTTAGGAAATATAACTTTTATGGAATTTCATAAACATTTACTAATTTTAATTAATTTTGTAATAAAACGAGTGCAAACAATTTTTGAGGGTCATTGTGATTCAGTGAAATCAGAATTTTGTATCTCCCAAAATACATTGTAAAAAAAATTGAAAAAATTATGGGGCATTACATTGGTCCTTCGTCTCTAACGGGTAGCTTTTAGATTTTTAGTTTATAACTTATATGTTAAGAAACTTCTTGCGTCCCGAAACATACTCAAAATATGCAGTTTTTTCATATTGGACCAGTTCAAAAAATTCTAGTAATTATGATATGCATCCATTGGCTTTGTAAATATGACGAAACCGAAGTAGACTCTGTCTAGATTGTTGTAACACATTTTTTTTTCTCAAAAACAAAAATTTTCAAAGAATATAACATTGTGTATTAACATGACTTCTTATGAATCCTTTGACTATTAAAAAACATGCACTCAAAGAAATTCTAAGTTGACATATCAAATGTGCATAAAAAAATTCCAAAAAATAAGTAATAGAAAGCTAACAAAATTTCTGACAACTTTTATTTTTATTGCAAAATGAAATTCTAAACAATAAAATTGTTATAGTTTGTAGAAAGTTGAAGAACCTATAGGTCACATGTATTCATGATCGAATAATAATGCTAGAGGCGTATTTAATTAATTGCAAGAGTGAAAATAATAAATTTAGCCCCATGTGTGGTCAAGTGTTGTGCCGCTATGTTATCAGAGAGAATGGCTCGTGTAGGATTTCCCTGCGCCTCTTCAATCATTGTGATGTCCATTGGTATTGTTATGGACTAAGTGTCGAATGTGGGTCTGTAGTTTAACTTGTTTTGGTAGCTATTACTTCATAGGGATGTGGCTTAGTTACTACACTGAATGTTGATTTTCCAGTTGATGTTCCTAATATTACGTCTAATACAATGCTCGGGCAGTTTTAGGGGTTCAACCAATCATATTTCTCGAAACCTTAGTCTATTGGCTACTAGCTCCCTCCGG
This sequence comes from Pinus albicaulis, assembly GCA_034641835.2. Classification (NCBI taxonomy): domain Eukaryota; kingdom Viridiplantae; phylum Streptophyta; class Pinopsida; order Pinales; family Pinaceae; genus Pinus; species Pinus albicaulis. Next base: position 133,593 of record JAXQQM020061074.1, read on the forward strand.
ACAAAATCTCCACCTCTTGCATGACGGTGTTGCCGCAGCACGTAGCCTTTGTGAGGGTTTTCCAAGTCTCCTTGATGCCATTATCCTCACATGACGGTGATTTTTTCTTATGTCCCAAGGAACTACAGTGACTACAATTTCCATCAAATCTTTTCTTGATCGTGTGGTTGCGATTCTCAATTATGCTTTACATATAAACCCATTACCATGCAACTGTATTTTTCCGCAACGTTTCCATGCGACTTAGTGACTTGAGGGGAAATGCCACCTCCTAGAGGTCACATATTCGCAAGGCTATGTGAGTCAGGTTGTTTGGTCAATTCTGAAGCTTTGCAACCCAGCGACTTGGTTGCACACAATCGTACAACCATGAAATTCACACTGTTAGATTAATCCACATGTTCTACGACCCAACAACTGGTTGCACAATCACAAGGCCATGAAAGTAGTATTGTTAGATGGCTCCACACATTCTGTGACCCAGCGACTAGTTTCATAGTCGCACGGCCATGAAAGTTGCATTGTTAGATGGCTCCACACGTTTTGCGACCCAACGATTGGTCGCACTCGCCATAGGTCGCATTCCCTCATATTTTGTTTAGTTGATACTTCTATGAGTGTCGGGCTATAGGTACATGATCAACGAGGCACGATTAATGGGAGATGCGTAGCTACAGCTACCATCCCTCGTGTCTTCGGGCATTCTGCATAATGGAGAAGGCGTAGGGCCATGTGTATGCTGAGTCTCACCGACCCTCGCCACAAAATCCGAGGTCATGCGACTATTTGCATAGCTTGTCATGAGTCTGTTTATCTTGTATGTTTGGAAGAGCATGGCTTCGAGAAAATGGAAATGGCAGACATTTTGAACGGAACCGGTAAGAGTGGAGATGGATCTTGGCCGTGGTGCAGCACAAAGGATGCAGTGTATGAGGCCGTGGATTTTATGCCTCAGATCCACAAAGGAGCCCCATTAGTTTTAAAGCCAACAGAGAGGAAATATTATTGACTCCCCTCTGCCTCTTCGCTCAATTAACTAAATACGCATATCGAATGCCATGGTGACCAGCATTTTATCATATTTCCCGTTCTGTGTTTAATTGAGGCATGATCGGTGTTATATCTATGATGTAGGTATTCATGACCTATCCGATATGAGAGGTGACATTGTGGTATTTTTGCATCCCTCTCATGCACCACGGAAATTATGGGAGCCTCCATAATCATGTGGGACAACGCGATGGGATAGAAAGCAAAACCCGTGAATAAAAGTGAAGACATCCTTTACTATGACACGTAATATTTATCTATCTCTTGAATTTGGTGGGTGATTTCTTTTGAATCAAAGAGGAGGGGTTAGAATGGTCATGATTGCGATGGCTGAGTAGACACCCACGTCATGTAATCTCCTCGTGACTATGATAATAACAATATGTTACAAGAGAAGCACACTTCGACAAGCAACGCGTGGAACAGATGGGTCCTTCCCTTTTTCTGGTAGTTCCGTGATTTTTCTCCTCCTCCTGTTCAAAGCAACAACATCCATCGTTGCCATACCTTCTCTAGTCTAATCGGTGATATCACCATTGGGGGTACGCCCAGATCAAGCAGCATAGGAAAAATATTTTTTTGGAGTCTAAAGCATTGAGCTTTACTAATTCTTCTTCCCCTACTAATTCACCCCTTTGGTCTTGAAATACGATTTCCACACCTAGCGAGCATTTTCCTTCTCCAAGAAGCTCCTTAGGAATGTGACCATACAAAGGAAAAAGACGTGGCGCAACCATGATCAGAAGTTTTCCCAATTTTCACACCTTTTGTTCCTCACTTATAAGTGCCACATATCTCCCACATTTATATTTTAGCTCAAATTACTCTTATTCTCGTCATCCGCCCGGATGAGGGCTTCAAATGTAGCCTTAGTTCTCATCCCCAAATAGACAGGAGATGAAAGTGCCATGTTCTGCAACTGTGCCCTTGTTGTTTTAGTTTCAGTTTCTTTCCCTCGGTGTGGTGGTGAAATTTTTGGGCATATCATCCGTGGGATTGACCTGCATGAAACATTATAATATCAGTTAGTGCACAGTTACCTTTTAGAGAATGATGTCCCCAAATAATTTACATGGGACCATGATCTTGTTGGAGTACCCAAATAGAATGCCTAAATGATATACGGTGAATGTGCGTCTAATGGACATATGTTATGTACTCAATACACAGAAAATATTCCATTCAAGTGTATGTATGATGATACCCCCCACACATGGTGTGATTGCAACAAAGTTATCTTGTCATGTTGATGAGAAAGTTTGCGAGGGGCTGGAAGTAGGTCAAGCTCGTCTGAGGCTGCTACCATGACAATCTAGGGGAAACCTATATTTGAGTTCATGGAGGGACTTTCAATGCTCTTTGAAATAGGAAACCCCCAAGCCCTAGTGTATTTATGATACATCAAGACTAGTGGGTGTAGTGACAAGGTTTGGTGGGAATAGGACATGAGGGTGTCATTGACTAAAGGCAAGGTCAAAACCCTAATGGCTGAGCAAGCAGAAGGGACCCGAAATTTTGAATATACCCAAAATTTTGGGTGTTTTTGTAGCGGCTACAATAGAGTGTTATATCGTTTCCACCCTAGATGCTAAAAATGGCAACACTTTTTCATCAAATATTTCACAACTTATTAGTCTAGTCTGATGGGAGCATCTGACGGTTTAGCTTCAGATAATAGACGGTAGAACTAGTTTGTGTGATGATAGTGTTATACCTCTGATGCTTTGTTCCATCGGTAGAGATTCGAATATCTGAAAATTGTCATTTATGATAAGAGTATGATATTTGACGGTTTCCATGTATAGTCAAATATATGATTGGCTTCTGCACATTAGAAAAATAAAAAAATTGACGACGCACATCTCCCTATTTCTGAAAATTTTGTGTCTGAAAGGATGAATAGGACAATCATGGAGCGTGCAAGGTGCATGAGATTGCATGTAGGATTGCCTTTATAATTTTGGGAAGATTTTGTAGATATTTTTGTTTATATAATAAACAAAGGGTCTTAAAGTTCCTTGTGTGGTGGTATTCCAGAGGAGGCATGGACAAGTAAAAAGGTAAACTACTCATTTTTAAATAATTTCGGTTGTGAAGCCTTAGTCCACATTAATAAAGAAAACAGAAAAAAGCTTGAGGAAAAATCAAATAAATGTACCTTTATTCGATATGGTATTAATTATTTTGGTTATCACTTTTATGATTACGAAAATCACAAAATAATTAGGAGTAGAGATGTCATATTCAATGAAAAGGTCTTGTATAAGGATCAGATGCAGGAAAAGAAACAGGAAAAAAAAAAGAGTACACAGTGCTTGATGAGATCACAGAAAAATTAAAGGTTTTTGAAAATCATAATGATTAACATACACAACAACAACAACTACCACAATAGGAAAAGGCACCTCAAATACCTAAAAGTGGTGCCAAAATATATACCAAGACAAGTAGACCCCTTAAACAATACTCTCCTTCATTATATTATGTTTTTTTGATTGATTTTGGTGAACTAGAATGTTATGAAGAAGCAATGCAAGTAGAAACCAGGAAGAAGTGGGAACTAGCCATGAAAGAAGAGATGGACTCCTTGGTACATAACTAGAATTGGGACTTAGTGAGGTTTCCTGTAGGTAAAACAACATTGCAGAATAAATGGGTTTACAATTTAATGGAAGAATATCGAGGTAGAAAGATGTACAAGGCTAGACTTGTTGGGAAAGTGTTTGCACAAAAGAAAGGTATAGACTTTGATGAAATATTTTCTCCTACTGTTAAAATGAGTTCAATCATAAATATTTTAAGTCTAGTGGCAGCAAAGGATTTGCATCTTGAGAAGTTAGATGTAAAGACAACCTTTCTCGATGGGGATTTGGAGGAAGAGATCTATATGCAAAAACCACAAGGGTATGAGGTCAAAGGGAAGGAGAAATTAGTGTGCAGGTTGAAGAAGTGACTATATGGCCTAAAATAAGCTCCAATGCAGTGGTATCTAAAATTTGAAAGGTTTATGTATGAACAAGGTTATACTAGATGTCACTCTTACCATTGTTTTCATCTTAAAAATAAAAATGATGGAAACTATATTATATTTCTTTTTTATGTAGATGGCATGATTGTTCCAGGGTCTAAAATGAAGGAAATATATGTGCTCAAAGGAAAATTGAAAAAATCATTTGCAATGAAGGATTTGGGTGCTGCAAAACAAATCCTTGGAATGAGAATAAATAGAGACGCGAAAAATCACAAATTAATGTTGTCATGGAGTGAGTACATACAAAAGGTGTTAGAAAGAGTTAATATGCAGAATGAAAATCTAGTTTGAACACCTTTGGCTAGCCATTTTAAACTAAGTAGATTATATATTATTTTTGGGAGATGTCTCACAAGACTCAAGAAAAGATGGATTATATGTGTAAATTTCCATATGCATCAATATTTGGAAGCTTAATGTATGCAATCATCTGCACAAGGCTTGATATTGCACATCCAGTGGGATTTTTAAGAAAGTACATGAAAAATCCAGGAAAAGAACATTGGATGGCAGTGAAATGGATTCTCAGGTATTTGAGAGGTACCACAAATCAAACATTATTTTTTGGTGGTTCAAACATTTCTTTACATGGATATGTTGATGAAGATATGGCAAGTGATCGAGATGACAGGAGGAGCACCACAGGGTGTGTATTTAATGTAGGTGGAAGAATTATCAGTCGAATTTCAAAAATGCAGAGTGTTGTTGCACTTTTAACAATAGAAGCAGAGTATGTTTCTCCTATAGATTCTAGTAAAGAAATTATTTGGTTACAAAGGTTTATGGATGAATTGGGTAAGAAGTAGGAGATGGGTAGGTTATATAGTGACAACCACAGTGCCATTAATATTGCAAAGAACTCAGCATTTTATTACAATACTAAACATATACAACTCAGGTACCATTTCATATGGCCAGTGTTGGAAGATGGATAATTGAAATTGGAAAAGATACACATTAGCCTGAATACTGTAGATATGTTAACAAAAGTTGAAACCAGGGAGAAACTAATATTATGCTCAGTTTCAATTGGTCTTCAAGTATGATAATGAAGATGAGAAATATCCAGGTCCAAATTAGAAGCATTTTCAAACAAATGAAGCAGTGGTGGAGTTTCTATAATCAGTCTCCAAGTGAGAGATTCATGGATGTGGAGCTTGATTATCTTCTTGATTCAGAGGTCCCAGCGGTGTTGGACCCCAATTCCTAAAAGGGCGTCAATTCCACCCCTATGATAGTCTTCAAGGGGGTCTAGGATGGGTGACTACTTTTTTAAAGCCCCACACAGCGAGGGGTTGAGGAAAGCGCCCTTAGCTAAAATAAATTTGCCTTGTAAAATATTGTAATTTTGTAGTCAATCTGGTTTGTTCAATAGGTGAATGATCTGAAGTTAGAAGTTATGCTAATTTAGGGTTTGTTTCCCTAGAAGGAAACCCTCAATTTGTATGGGGAATTGTATTGTGGCTGTGTATTATTATTATTCTGAGCAAGAGAGAGAGAGAGAGAGGAGGTTGTGTCAGAGCGAAGAGGAAATTAAAACAGATTTATTGTAGGCTGTATCTCTTCATTTTGCTAGATAATATAATATAAAGGACTAATTGTTTCTCTATGGACATAACCCAAATTGGGTGAACCACGTATATTTGTGTCTCTCTTGTTTTATGTGTTTTATGTGGTTTTCGTGTTTGTGTTTCCACAATATTTTACGTGTTCCATTGCTCCATAATATTTAATTTTCTAACATAGTCACCTCGACGTTATACCATTTCCCATAATTCATATCCTGGCTCATGGCCACGTTTGTTAATTAGAAGAATTATTTTATTTCCTCCATTGGGGAGAAAATTCTGGAGGTCACCCCCGAACTAATACATAACACCTTCCTTTACCCGAAATCCTCAAATTTGGATAAGTTTACTAAAAACACACTCCTATATTATTACATTAGGCTCTCAGATGGAGAGAAATATGGCTTTCACCAACTAATATTGACCCCAAATTCCCAATTTCCTTCCAACTCTAAAACCCTTCCCATTTCCTCGTTATCAGAATATGTGCAACCCATCCTCTATGTTATCCTATGGCTATTCAGGGATGAAAATACAACAAGTTTCTCCAAGGCAGCCTTAGGGATTTTACATAAAATGATGAAGTCATACATTTTCCTTGATGTTCCCTCTTTCCTAGCAGAATCCATCAAGTTCTAGTGCGAGCAATTCTACCTGACCTCCTCCTTTAGTTATCACTCCATATTTGTTTACTTATACCATCACACTCATGTGGAAGAATTTGCGTACCTAGGCTTCAATATTGTATACCCCCATACATAGAGGAAATTTGTGGTGGATTTGGAAAACTCTTTGAAGAACAAACTCAATAACTAGGGGTTTTCACACTTTCTCTCTACTTTCATGGCCACTACTTATATGATGGGAAAATATTTTGATAGAAATTGGGAAAGCGATATAAGAGTGGCCAAACCCATTGTATGGCATGGGGAATGAGTCATTGGCCTTCGACATAGATCGTTCTTTATATAATATTTACATTATTAGAATAAGAGTTTTTAATGTTTAGTGATTTAGTTTTTCAAAATAATCGAGTTCTAAATCTATTATTCCTTCGATGTACTTTTGCACCTTTATGGGGCAATTGCTAGTATTTTTATTAAACACCTTATTATTTATTTGTGCATAGAAAAACCAATTACATACATTATTAATCTCCTTATTATTAATTAATATATATATTAAAGTAGGCAATAGCATAATCGGGAAAAATTTAGGTACTTTTTTATTAAGAGAATTTACATGGTGATTCGAATCAGATATTTGAACCATAATATTTTATGAGATCACAATTGCGAGCTATTCAGACTATTCTAGAGTATGAATAAACAACTAATATTTGTACAGTTCAAATCTACACGCAATTTCAAATTTGAATTTCCAAAATAAATTTGGACAATAAGTTGTGTGAATACGAAATGATCGAACCATGTTTTTTTGGTTTTGTTCTTTTCATATCTTTTCCTTTAGATCACTAGCCTTCCCTATTTTTTATTCCTTGGTCCATACTCATGTTCCTCCATTGTTTTTAAATCTCTTGATTTTTCTTTCTTAGGTCACACTCATACTACTAGCTTCCATCCTTACCGATGTCAAATTGTTTAATGTGTTATTCTCACTTTTTCTTTTTTCAGTCACACTCCGCGAAAAGGGAATAAATGGAGAAACGACCACTACTCACCCTATATTTACTTGGATTCATTGTTGGTACTATTCACCTCCTTGCCTTCCATAAATATTATTTGTCTGCAAATATCTAATACCTAATTACTTCTTCTCTCTTTGCAATTTTATTTTCCATAACTTTGTCGTTGCAAAAGACATGCAGGCCGTTTGCACTGGAGCAATAACCAACATCATAAGCAGTGTTGTTATTTCTCCACTCTTCCAACTCATATATGATGTGTTTCACTTAGATCAAAACACTTATGATTTGCAAGAGAAGCTAAGTAGTGATTAGAAAAATTTTGACGTAAAAAATGGGCCACAAAACAAAAATGTACAGCCAAAATCAACTTTGTAAGAACTAATAGGATTCAAGAGGATTATGTGAACCATGGGATGCTTTACCATTTTTGGTGTATAAAAAAAAAGATTAAAAAAAAAAAACTTTTTTTTCAACTTATTTCCTCCCATTTCTACGGAAGCACTCGTTAGATGTGGAATCTAATTTCTCATCCAAGGAGTACCCATGTTATATACTTTCGATGGACCCACTACATGAAAAATGAGAAATACATTTAAAAATGTGATTACTCGTGGAAAGGGAATAGAAACCACCATACAAAACAAAAAACAAACCACCAACGGTCCTATATATGTCTTTTATGGAAAAATAACCATCAAACAAAAATGAAAACAACCACAAATGGTCCTCTATTATTTATTTCTTGAAAAAGGAACATGAACTACCAAACAAAAATGAAAAAACCATAAATAGTTTATTATTATTTCCTTCATGGAAAAGGAGCAGGGACCACCAAAAAAAAGAAAAATAACCATGATAATTCTCTATTATTTTCTTCATAGAAAAAAAAGAAGAGGACTGCCTAACAAAAACAATCACCGATGGTCCTCTATTATTTCCTTCACGGAAAAATAACAAGAACCACCGAACAAAATAAAAACAACCACTGATGCTCCCCTATTATTTCCTTCGTGGAAAAGGAACAAGAACCACAAAAAAAATGAAAACAACAACCGATGGTCCTCTATTAATTGGGTTGATTACCTCTCATTTCTTACATCTATAATTTACATCTAAAAACTGTTTTTTTGGGGCAAATTTCTGCTTTTTCATAATTTTTCTGCACTTTCACTCCCTCTTAATTACAGATCTATAGTGACTCCCTCTTAGTTGTAAATTTGTTTAATGAACCTTAAATGCCATATTCTCAATAATAATAATAATAATAAATCAAATATTATTACATATAACTCAATTTATAATTTTATAATTCCCCACACATATCTATATAAACCTTTAAAATGTATATTTTAATATTTTTATTACAACTTTTTGAACATTTATGACCTATTCTCGTATTTAAGAAATTTGATTAAGCTTTTTACCATAAAAAATTTAAGATTTACTTTAAATACCATATTCCTCTACAATTAATAGTAATAATAAATCAAATATATTACATAATTTATAATTCTAATATATATATCTTATTCCTAATAATAAATCAAACATATTATATAATTTTATAATTATATATATATATATATATATATATATATATATATATATATATATATATATATATATATATATATATATATATACACATTGTAATATAAACCAAATTGGGGAAAACATGGTAATGATAAATACTATGCATGTTACGATATTTATATGTTATACAATATAGGTTGTTATAGCGGTATTATTTTATATTGATTTCAAAAAAAATATGATATTAATGTTATATATATATATATATATATATATATATATATATATATATATATATAATTTAATATTTAAAAAAATGGTTTATTTTAAATATCTATTTTGTTTTGAAAAATAGAAATTTTACCTTTATTATTATCTTCATATCTCTTTAATATTCTTTTAAACATTTTATTAATATATTTATTAGGCCGATAGGCCTTGTCTTATGAAAGAGATCATTTTTTTGATCGTCGATACTTTTTACGCTGGAGGCATTTTCTTTGCGGGCTTGGGGTGAACAAACACTGTTCACCCTAGCCAATAAGAGAAATATCGTACCGCCTTTTGCGCTAATCAGATTTTTCCACGTGGAGATCAAAATGAGATGGTTACGATTTTGCTTGCGGTTGGACGCGGTTAAGGGCAAGGCGTATGCGCAGAAAGCAGTCTACATGGTCTTCGGCCCGAAATCGTTCACCACTCCGGCGGCATAGAGGACTGTGAAGTAGAAGCAATTAAGATTGGTTCGCTCCGTGGCATTTTTATTCATCCCCAACAATCTGGTGATAACTTGCTGAGCAGCATCACTGCATAAATTGCAAGCAGCTAAAATCGAGAGATCTCCTTTGCAGCACGAATTGATTTCAGTTGCACCCAGCAAGTGAATCCAGTCCTGTTTCGTTTGTATGCCGTCGCACAGACTGGGACTCAATACAAACATGGATGTGTCATTCATGCAGCGGGCCACCAAGTTATGGAGAAGATCAACGGTCTTCTTGGAAGAAAGCTGTTGCTGGAAATCATTGAGGCAAGCAGTGGCAGAGGCATAGTCTCGAAACTCGAACATGGAGGAGTCTTTGAGGTGTTGTGCTAGCGCTACGGCGAACAGGCTCAATATTGTCTGGCAACAATTCTTGCCGTGATCTGATCCTGATTGGCTGCAAGAAGTGGCGTCCCATGGAATTTGATGGACGTAGTCAAAATCTGTTGGACATGAGGCGGCGTTTGCGCTAGCGATCGTGAACAATTGTAGCAGCAGCGCCCGGCTAATCTTCATGTTTTTCACTCTTCCTCTGCAAAAAATTATGTAGATCAGGTTGCTGTTCGGGGCTCCTCATGAAAGCATAGATGAATAAGCCTTTATTACTGTATTTATATGAATTCCAATAACCAAAATCATGAAAGAATAGATGAATAAGCCTTTATTAGTGTATTTATATGAATTCCATTAACCAAAATCATGAAAGTTGTGGCCCTTTTAAGAAAATCGATTTTCCCTCCATTTTCTGTTGCATGTATAAGCTATAAAATGTTATTGCTTGTTTACCATATGTTTCATGTAAGCAGTGAAATATTGTTCACGTATTGCTATCACTGGGTGAGAAACGTTATAGCCATAAACCTACTGTTAAATTTGTATATTTGTCTTATACTCGCTCAAAATAGAGATTGCATGTTTGATAATGAATTTCTCTGCAAAGACCAACTCCAATTTCTTTCTTTTCACTTTGTACTAATGATCGTTGTGACTGCTTATATTCTTCATTGGGCAAAACCTTCATATACACAATACGGAAAATGCAAATTTAGAGATGACCTTCTATTCTAATGCTTGAATTATAGTTATGAAGAAATGCATTTTGTTGTGTGACCTGAGACCTGGCACGTGGAGATTCAACCTCCATGCTTTCAGGAATGGAAGAATAGCCAATCTTCAAGTCTCCTTCAATCACCCTTCTCCCTTTTCACTGTGCCTCCACGCTTTGTAATGCTTGTGGTGTTAGTTCAAATCTAGCAGACTCGTTCCCAAGTACCACTCGACAATAAGCCCCACATTTTTTAGTGAGGTTCACTCCAATAGGCACAGAAAAATCCTTGAAATGAGACGCCAGAAAGAAGAAGAAGAACAGACCGTCTGGGCACCGAGGCTGATAAGCGAGGGATTGAGTTGCAGGTGACGAGATGGTGTGAAAGAGAGATTGACTCTCATGCATCAAAACACATTTCTTCCGGCAACGCCACCTATATAATTCTTCTACCCCGTCTTTTTAATAAAATTCAGTCTCCAATGCAACACTTAACCATGAAGGAAGTTTCAAAAATATCCAAACCGGTGGTCTCACGCAGCTTCTAAATGGTAACCGGTATTCTCATGAGGGAACGCGATATTGTTCATTGATGGACGCGTGGCATCGATGGTAATTGAAAACCATTTTTGTCGCGTAATTTTGAAGAAATAAAGCCTATGCATCTTGGTAACGCGATGGTCCTTAGATCATTAAAATGGAGTGCGATAAGTTACCAGCCATTCGATGGATGGTGCATTGAAATAAATGTGGCCCACATATGATTTGGTATATTAATGGAGCCTCGACATATAATTCTCGACGGAAACGGTAAGTTGTAAAGGTTATGTTAATTTATTAACATGAGATTTGGGTTTGAAATTCCGTAAAGGAAATGAAGTATTGTGGCGTGAGTTGTGGCCCCGTAAATAATATTTATATGGTTGATATTTGGGGTTTTAAACCAATGTTTGAATTTTAATATGGTCCGAGCATATCCGATGCAGAATGAAGAACATAGGGTAATATGTTGTGGGGGTGAAAGTCCATATTAATGAAGGTGTATGGAATATAACGTGGTCCTGTTATATAAGTCCATTTACATTCAGATTGATGAATGGTGAAAGGTGTTGCCTGATGGTATTAAAAGATTACAAAAAATTAAAATTAATTAATTAATTAATTAAATAAATAAATAAATAAAACATGAATAAATAATTAGAAATAAAATAAAATAAAGATAAAATTAAAATTAAAAATAAAATAGATTAAAAAAATTCGTAATTAAAAAAATAATAATAATAAATAAATAAATAGATAGAAATAAAATAAAATAAAGATTAATAAATAAATAAATAAAATGAAATAAAAATAAAATTACATAAATTACAATTTAAGAATATTAAATTAAAAATTATTATTTTTATTAAAATAAATATAAATATTTAAAATTCAAATTGTAAACTTTTATCATTTGGTTTACTCTTTTAAAATAAAATAAATTGATTTTTATTATTTGAGGCAACTTAGTCGTTATTTTACAAATGGCAAGTAGGAGCTATACTTTCTATTTAAAGAGGTTACTTGATCAGATTCTCCATCTTGCCTTGATGATGAACCACACGGGCAGGGTTTACCGCCTTAGACAAACTTAAAGGTTCTATGGGCAAACAACGTATGATAATGGTTCGCTCATCCTATTCGGCCTTTTGCAAATCAAAATGAGCACACTCAATTCGACCACCCAGACATAACTTCAAGGACAGGCAGAGAAAATACAAGAATTTCACATCAAGGTCTCGTTGCCTTCTTCATATATGAGGATTCCATCAGTCTTGAGGATGTGTAGGCCATTCGAATGACCAGTGTGTAACATGGCGTCAAGTTGCTTCTTTAGTATACAGTATAGATAGTTTGAACGTGAAAAGAATCGAGACATTAATAGCTATAGGCTTTCCACCTTAGGTGATCATATTTTACTCACCATTTATGATTATCTGTTCAACTTGAGATTTTCTTCTGTTAAATCACAATTCAATTTTTACCCCTCATATAGCACAAAATGATTCACATCTTCTCCATCTAGCATTCCCTTGCACCCCGGTGCAATTTCTAGTTATATGAACAGGACATTTGATCCTGGTTTAAAGAAATGACACTTGTAATTTTTCTGTTTACTCCATACTAACTGTCACAGTACTGAAGGATTTATGTAGGGCCAAATTGGCAGATCCGGTTAGGATTGAGTCCGGAATCCCATGTCCACTTGTCATTCTCCTCCGTTGCGTCCGTCTTTGGCAATTAAGGTAGTGGGTGAGCTTGGCGAGAACGGATATTTTCCAAAAACCCTTACCTATCACGCTTAAACTCATTTTCTTGCTTGCTTTGGCTCTGTCCGACTCTGCAATTTCTTTGCCGAGGTAAGAGACTTACTATTTGCACCAGTGGGTAGGTGGTTCATTTTTCTAATCCCGTGGAACCCTCTTGCCCTGTTCCTCATCAAGTTCCAGTTCTCCTCACCATTTATTGTTTTCCTATTTTTGGTAACAGATATAAGTCGTGTTGGAGCCCATGAAACCTGTTTTGAATTCCGTTCTTGATCCTGTTCCAGGCTTGACACTGCATTAGTATATTACTGAACAATTTTATATGCATAATATTTACACCAGTGGGTAGGGGGTTCATTTTTCTAATCCCCTGGAACCCTCTTTCCCTGTTTCTCATCCAGTTCCTTTTTTCCACACCATTTATTGTTTTCCTATTTCTGGTAACAGATATAAATCATGTTAAAGCCCAATATTTTCCCAACTGATGTCTTTTATAGGTTTCATGGCTTGGTTAAAGCATGAATAATTATGCTATTTCATGGCTACAAGCCATGGTAGCTTATCTATTGTTTCTTCCTTGTTTGCCCACCTAAAATTGAATGAAAGAACTGGCTGTCTCTACAAATAGATATTTGATAGATACTAAGAGATGATCTGGTATCTTTTTTCGTTTTGTGAGCAAATTTAATTGGTGTACCAGATACTAATCTTCCATGATTATTGATTTGTCAGGAATAAGGTCAGAATTGTTAAACCAGGTGCAATTCCAACCCTTGTGGAACTCTTGCAGTCAGAAAATGTAAACTTAAGGGAGTCTGTTGTTGCGGCTATATTAACACTTTCGGCATCTACTATCAATAAGCCAATCATTGGTGTTTTTAGGGCTATCCTTCTATTAGTAGAGGTGTTAATAACTGGAAGCATTCAAGGGAAAGTTGATGCAATGATGGCTCTCTACAACCTGTCAACACACACAGATCATTTGCTACCTATTCTTGCATCTGGTGCCATGCAGCCTTTAATTAGGTTGCTAAAAGATTGCAAGAAAAGTTCTAAATTTTCAGAGAAGATAACTGCCTTGCTAGAGTCATTGTTGGCTTTAGAAGAAGGTAGGACCGTTGTAGTAAAGGAGGAAGGGGGAATTCTTGTGCTGGTGGAAGCAGTGGAAGATGGTTCTCCACAGAGCCGTGAGCATGCTGTTGGTGCTCTTCTAAATTTATGTCAAGCAAATATAGGTGAATATAGGCAAGCCATCCTTAAAGAAGGATTCATTCCAGGACTCCTTGAGCTCACAGTTCATCGAACATCTAAAGCCCAACAAAAGGCATGGACTCTTTTTCAGTTACTGAGAGACTCATTAACACGAACAAATTCATCATCTAATGTACTTGAAAGCATAGTGCAAAATATTGCTTCCCACATCGATGGTGTGGAGCAAGGTTCTGCAGCTGCCAAACAGATGCTATCAAAGATGGTTCACCTGAGCATGGAAAGGAGCATGAAGCAGTTGCAACAGAGAGCATTACTGTCTATACCCTCTCAGATTTCCCGATCAAATTACTCACCTGAAGCACTGTCGAAGTAATACTTTAAGATGTACAGCTACACTTTAACATCATCAAGGCATCTCTAGCCTAAGCAGACATTGTTAGACATTTATACATAATCTACCACTCCAGGCCATTTAATGGTTTGGGTAAGTGCTTATGATCTTGCACTTTTTCAGTTACCTGGTTTATTGAGACGTTGGTAAGATACTTAATAGGTTTAATATTTTATGAATCAAAAAAATCACAAATAGTGTCTTTCACAAATGGCTATGGAAGGTTTTTCTGTGAGTAGAGGAACTATTTCTCTTGGAAGAGATCTACTCACCCGACTTGAGTTATTGACATTGTACATTATGTCCAGTTGTTCACTAGCACAGGATAGCACTTACATGCAGGGACCCTGAATTATTATCTGTGCTGTGCGCCGTGACCTAGCCACTCCAATTTTCCTGGCACCTGCCACTGGAGACTACAGTCTTACACAGGTTTCTGCTCAACAACATTTGTTTCGCCCATCAAACAACAGGTACCTCAGTTTCTTGTCGAGCTTTTTCCTATGCAGCTGAAGCTTCTCTAACATTTGTGTGTGCGTTCTATAAATATAATCGAAATGCTTGAAGAAATCTCCATAGAATGGGCTACGGACAGTCTTAAAATTACTATTAACCCAAAAAAATTCTCTGTTTCTCTACTCATCTTGGTGAAGTCGTTAAATATCTGTACAAATTTCTGTTCTAAATCATTTTGGGTTATGGAGTTGTCAGCAACGTCCTTATCTGCCTGAGCGCCCCATTGATATTGCTCAGTCCCTTGGATACAGCCATTTGGACACCCGGTACTGATTGAGGCAAGACAGGGGTTTCCATGAAAACATGTTCTCTACAATTACTGTCAACGGGCTTCTTTTCTGAGTTAGTTAGGTTCAGATTTTGCTTAAACAATAAGCAAACTGCCCATTAGGCCTGGTAGTGCTCCATATGAAGATCAGTCAGCAGTTAAGGATTGTAATTTTCAATTTTTCATAAGTTTTATCACTCTAACTGCTCATTATTATAGAACATCTAATCAATAGTTACAAAAAAAAGATGGCATTGTATGGAGGTTTAAGTCAGCATTTTCATCAATAGAACTTCAACACTTTTATCTTCCTACACTAGTGTCTCACAAGCAAACATTCTTAGTTCTTGAATAGAGTCCTTCCAACACAAAAAATGGCCATAATGACACCAATCAATTTTCAGTCAGATCCAACTTGAACTTCTATCTGGACTCTTAAGACGTAAGTTGCAAATCAAAATTGCCATTTACCATATAAAAATCAATTACATTGTTACAGTCTATTTCATCAGGTTGGAGGCATCCTTATCATATTTTGATCCACTGCCAGTCAGTGTTTGTAGAAAGCCACATCATCATGAATATGAGTGCTTCATATGAGACAAATAGCAGCATTCCAATAAGTGTTAAGTTCCTAACAATAAAGTCTCTCTTAAGCCCTAACCACTGCACTACCTTTGAAGGAAGTTGAGGTCCAAAATAAATATTAAATTGTCATGTTTCATTATTTGGATTCAGGGCTGCAATTAGTATCTGTTACACCTTGTATTGTATGTGGTTGGATATTGTGATTTTCATGACATTTGTGGTGATTCGCTGTTGGTTCATTGGTGCTTTTGAACTGAACCAGGGGGGAGGGGGGATTCGTTTTGATGGTGTGACTTTTCTTCATGGCCTTAGAGCATTTGATGGAGATAATTTGTTTGGGGGAATTTTACTTCTCTTTGACTGGATGATTGTGCGTGGTGCTTGGTGGTCTTCTCGCACATGCTTGCGTTGCTGATCACTCTTTGGTTGCATCCATGGTCAAGACTCAAAAGCACAAGGCACTTTGGAAAACACCATTTTCTACTTAATTGTAATCTGATATACAATTTTTCCTTTTAGAACTTCATTTCCAAAAACAATTTATTTGGAAAGTCAACTAGCCCCCATCGGTTGATGCATATAACAGTATATTCAGATATCAGTTCTCTCCACCTGGTAAGTGACGCTGGTACAACTTATTAAAAAAAAGCACTAACAGAAAAATTTATAATCATACATGAAATTCCTGCAGGTCAGGGTGGAGTATGCTTATATGGATTGTATAAGTAAACTTTGCCCCATAACTATGAAATACTAGAATCTGCAATCAACATGAAATTAATGATACCTTAGCTTACTCAAAAGAATTCCCACTTTACATATGCACCTGCTATAAAATTCTCCATTGGTATTGTTATTGTCCATGATATTCATCGTTCATATGCACGCATTTTACCTTGTAAATAAAGGTAGATATGGTGGACTCTAGTTTTGAAATGCAATGCAGGCTCTGGAAAACCATGCTATACCTTTGAATCTAAACTCCCCACTCTCTAATATCCGTAAGATACAGGTGTACATATACATAGATGGAAGATGGAACCACTAACAGGGAAATCTGTGTATTAGGTTATCTTCTTCATAGAACTTCTGCTCTAGAGGTGATGGAATTTTGATTAATTGATAATGCAGATTCTGAAATTCCACTGTATGCAAGGTGTTTGGAAAGTTATATTTGAATAGAGATTCAAAGCAAGCAAGGATAACGGTATGGGAATCTCCTTGTAAAATACAGGCATCAAAATCAATGAACCTGTGACTAGTAAAAGGGCTTTCCTTTTTCTTTCTTTTTTTCTTGACAGAAGGTATTTTTTTTTCTTAACATGGCTAATGAGATTTTGAAGGATGTTAAAAAGAATATAAATTAATATTTTATTTTTGTATGCAATTCCGGATTTTTAAAGTCATTTGAATAGAGCTTCCCATCAAAGAGGGATAGTGGTATGAGAATTTATTTGTAAAATAGAGGCTTGGTTTTTAGAAAACGTGTTATACTTGAATAGAGCTTCCAAGCAAGGAGGAAGGATAGTGGTAGGAGAATCACTTTGTAAAATACAGGCTTGGTTTTTAGAAAACGTGTTATATTTGAATAGAGCTTCCAAGCAATGAAGGATAGTGGTATGAAGAAAACTAATAGTGCATTCACATCTTTGCTTTAAATCAAAACTGTGTAGACAAGTCTCATTAGGTGGATCATAGAATATCACTTTAATCCTAGCAGAATTACATACATCTTTGCATTCTTATGCGAATCATTACGAACTTCCAGACCTCTTTTCATTGTCACTGTGCGATTATAGCAGACTTTAACGCTTGAAGAAATATTGGAAGAAAGTCCCTGGTTTACCTTGGAAGCACAGTACTGAGTTGAAAGCACAAGAGTAGCATCATTTTGTAGACCTTCGAAGCACAATATTGACTTTTATCTTATACCTCTTGTAGATCCAATTGGAAGTATGCATTGCAACAAACATGAAGCACCCTTGGAGCTTTGGTTTAAAGACATAATTATGAATGCTATTCAAGCAACTTGATATCTTGTGGCTTACCACAGTCTATCCACTTCCATATATGGTTGACGAAACTTGCTTATAGGGTTCTCCTTGACAAGAAAGTAGAACTTGATGGTTGATAGGATACAGGGTTCTACCGACGACAACCAACAATTTGATATCAGCCAAATGAGCAAGGTACTTCTCATTGTGGTAGGGTTTTTGTGTTACATCTCCTTGTGTTCATATAGATTCCCCTCCACACTTACCATTTCTTTATTTTTTTCAGGTTCAAAGATACATCGCCAGGAACCATGGTTGAAGCAGATGTTTTAGAATTGCTCTTGATCTCTCATAAGTGTACTTTTACATGATGGAGGACTTTCTCTACTGGAATGGTCTAATCATAATGACAATGTTAGTGCACTTTTGTATAGCCCCATTGTATTGGCATATATTCTATATGGTATTTGCATTACAGTCTTTGAGTGATAGTTATATGTTTTTTGTTCATCTAAGTCTCCTCTATGTGCAATCTCGACAGTATAACTTCGACAATGTTATATACACTGATATTAGCATCATTCATGTACAGTAATCTTGGATGATCCCTTCACTTTATATATATATATATATAGATTCTCAGAATTTTTATATATATGGGTTCTTCTGGCTCAGTAATTGGAATGATCTTGGCACATCAAAAATGATGTATAGTTTGCTCTATAGTTCATGCTCAGTTTTATGGCACTTACTCACTTGTATGACACTTTCTCTCTGACAAGCTACTCTCTCTCTGATATGGTAGAGTCATATTATATTATAACGTTGTTGTAGTAGTTTGATGGATGGCTCAATCATATTTTCGATACAAGGGTCTCAGTACATCAACTATGTTTCACCTTTCTCTCTACTATGCTCTTAAGGTTGTATCTCTTGATGTGATTATGGTTGATGAGAGGAAAAATATTGACATAGGAATATTGATATGGAAATATTGAGTATTGAGAGGGGTGCTTCCTATGTTTAATGATGCAACCTAGTCAAGAAAAGGAGTTAGGGAAAATCATTTCTGAAGCAGTAGTTGTAAAGATATATGAAAACTGTGTTTTTCACAACCTGGATTATGAAGGTAATCCTGTCACATATGGATAACAGATCAATTTAATCTCTTGGTATCATTTGGACCTTAAATATGAGAAGCAAACACAGGTAATACATATTGTGGAATTACGCTGATCCATAATTATTTAGCATTGATATATGCAGGATAAATAATTTTACAGTAGCATAGATTCACTATAACAACAACTCATAAACAGGGTCTTCATTGTTTGAGCACGTACACACATTGTTCATTAATCCTATTACTCAGTAGCATTTATGCATGTACAGTGACATGATCATCTTATCTCAATGTGAACTTCTAATATATCAGTTGAGATAACTGCTAATGTACAGTTCCTACAAGCAGTGAAAGATTTTGATGTTTGTAACAGAGTCTTCTATACTACAATAAAAAAATTTGAGTAGCAGTAACATGTTCTTGTCTTTGCATGAGATCGTTACAATTAATTACTAATACTATTATTGAAACTCATAGCAAAGATTTATTTATTTATTTTATTTTTTTTATTTTTTTTTATTTCTGGGGAATTTGGTAGGTAGGTAGGATGTTTTCGTACCAATATTTCAATGTTCAATTACAATAATCTTGCTTAACAACTATTAGATCTCTTAAATAACCTTACGGTATTTCATTAAGTGACTTCAAATTTCTGACTTTTCCATCTGCTAATTTTTAATCTCAACTGGCAGTTAGGCTTAGTGTGGTCTTATTCCTAAACTGTTCCCATTACATGCATATCCGATGTACTCCAGGACACAGGTTAAATAATCATGCAGAATTCATAGCCAAAGGAACATATCTCGCATAATCATGCAGAATTTGTAGCCTTAGCCCTTAAGAACATATCTTGTAGTAGCCTCCCTCAAAAAAATAAAAAAACTACAAGTAATGGTAACATATCTCGCAGTAGCCTCCCTCAAAAATATAAAAAACCTGCAGGTAATGGTATCCACTGGGAAAACAAGAAAAATAATGTCAAAATGCGTTCTTACATTGACTTCTTCATGAAATACAGGAGGTAATTCTCTCCTTTGGTTGGCTATATTTTAGCCATGTGTTTAGAGAGCTTAGCACAAAAGCATAGGCTCTCTCCAAGGAAGCTATGGCAATTTCATTTTCTGACATTCAAAACCACTGCAGGACTGCACTAATCATTTCCAGCAACAAATCACTGCACTAATGATTAACCCAATCACAAAGTTTTCTTGAACTCCAATGATTGGTTATTTTTCCAGGTTTTTCAACTTTACTTTTAAATGGGCATTTCTTTTCATTCACTAAATAACAAATTAAATTATCATTGACTTGCTTCATGTCAAAAACTACAATTACTTCAAGTTAATACTTCAAGACAATACTCCTATCGGCCTCTCTTTGCACCTTCTGGGGCAATTGCTAGTTGTACAGATAACAACCAATTTCGTACATTATTAATCGCCTTATTATTCATTAATATATATTAAAATAAGAAATAACATAATTGGGAACGATTTAGGTACTTTTTTATTAAGAGAATTTACATGGTGATTCAAATCAGATATTTAAACCATAATTTTTTCAAGAGATCGCAATTTCCAACTATTAAGACTATTGTAGAGTATGATGGTACAACTAATATTTGTATAATTCAAATTTGCATGCAATTTCAAACTCAAACTTCCAAAAGAAATTTGGACAAGAAGTTGTGTGAATACGAAATGATCAAACCATGTTTTCTTGGTTTTGTTTTTTCCATCTCTTTTCCTTTACATTGTTGGCCTTCCCACTCATGTTCCTTCATGGTTTTTAAATATCCTACTTTTTCTTTCTTCGATCACACCCATACTGATGGCTTCCATCCTTATCGATGCCAAAAAAATTTAAGTGTTATTCCCACATTTTATTTTTTCAGTCATTCTGCCAAAAGGGAAAAAAATGGAGAAACGACCATTCTCACTCTATATTACTTCGATTCATTGTTGGTCCTATTCGTCTCCTCGCCTTCCATAAATATTATTTGTCTGCAAATATATACTACTTAACTACTTCTGATCTTTTTGTAAATTTATTCTCCATAGCTTTGGCATTGCAAAATCCATGGAGGTTGTTTTCACTGGAGCAATAACCAACACCATAAGTAGTGTTGTTATTTCTCCACTCTTCCAAATCATAGATAATGTGATTCACTTGGATCAAAACCCTTATGATTTGCAAGAGAAGCTAAGTAGTCATTAGAGAAATTTTGACATAAAAAATGGGACTCAACTACAAAAATATACAACCAAAATAAAAAAACTAAGAACAAATAGGATTAAAGATGATGATGTGAACCATGAGATGATTTACCATTTTGGATTAAAAATAAAAATAAAAATAGAAAACTACTTTTTCAACTTGTATTTTTAACTTGTTTCCCCACAGTTCTATGGAAGCACTCGTTAGATGCAGAATTTAATTTCTCATCTAATGAGTACCCATGTTATATACTTTCTATGGACCCATTACATGAAAAATGAGAAAATACATAAAAATAATGATTGCTCATGGAAAAGGAATAGAAACCACCATACAAAACAAAAACAACCACAAATGGTCCTATATATTTCCTTCATGGAAAAATAACCACCAAACAAAAATGAAAACAACCAAAAATGGTCCTCTATTATTTCTTTCATGAAAAAGGAATATGAACCACCAAAAAAAATGAAAACAACCATAAATAGTTTTTTATATTATTTCCTTTGTGGAAAAGGAACAAGGACCTCCAAACAAAACAAAAAACAACCACTGATAATCCTCTATTATTTCCTTCATAGAAAAAAAGAATAGGACCACCAAACAAAAACAATCACCGATTTTCCTCTATTATTTCCTTCATGGAAAAAGAAAAAGAACCATTGAATAAAATAAAAACAACCATTGACGCTCCCCTATTATTTCCTTCGTGGAAAAGGAACATGAACCACCAATGAAAACAATGACCGATGGTCCTATATTAGTCCCTTCATGGAAAAGGAACAAGAACTGCCAAACAAAAACAACGACCGATGGTCCTCTATTAATTGGGTTGATTACCTCTCATTTCTTAAATCTATAATTTACATATAAAAACTATTTTTTTTGGTGGGGGTGGGGGGCGCGCAGGGGGGATTTTGTCTTCTTCTTAATCATTTTGCACTTTCACGTTTCCTCTGCATAATATTCCTCTTTCTATCTCTGCTCGGATTTCTTTTCTTTAGAGTTGAAAAAGCCATGGAGGTTGTTGGGTCTGGAGCAACAACCAACATCATTAGCGAATTTTGTAAAATTGTTATTGGTCCACTTGTCCAACTCACAAAAGATGTTGTTCTCTTGGATCACAACAGTCGTCTTCTACAACAAAAGCTCACAACTGTGAGAGCCTTAGTAGAAGGCACAAACAAGGAATTTCAAGATCAGCAAAGAAGTGCCCCACCTACAGTGACTAATGTGTGACACCTATGATTGATTGGATCAGGAATCCTAACAAGTGAAGACCAAACACTTTGGTGATATGGAAAGTTGTCATAAAATCATTTAATATCATTGAGCCCAACCTTGCATGGAAAATTGGCTACGGTGCCTGAGTTAAAATTGGTTTCGATCTGTGGATTGGATCCGGTCATCATCATTTGTTGCATCAGGATCTCGTGACTCTTTTAAATAATAACGAAAACAAAAATCTAAATCAAGTGGCAGATCTTGAAAACACTTTGATCGGGGAATAAGACTGGTTGGACGCACACATGGGGGCATTAGGGGAATTTTGAGGTCTAGAATTTGAGTAAAAACTTTGGGAGATAAGTTGAAAATACGAGTTGAAAAGTAGTTTTATTATTTTATTATTTTATTATTTTTTAATCTTTTTACCCTTTTACTTAAAAAATGGTGAATCATCCCCCATGGTTTACATATTCATCTTGAACCCTATTGGTTCTTATAAAGTTTATTTTGGTTGTACATTTTTCTTAGGAGGCCCATTTTAGACCTCAAAATTCCCCTAATGCTTCACTCAAGGAACCACGACATATCACATGTATTCATGGCATACTAAACAATACCCATAATTTTACTACATATTGGAAAATATATATAAAAATCACATTATTTAACCCCCTACCAATATGAACCCAATATAACCTCACAATTTAAAAAACCCCTACTTTCACTAGATATTGTAGGTATCCATTTTTTCATTAACATTCTTTATACCCCTTCATATTTTTCATTAACTTTAAGCTCCATTTTTTATACCTACCAATATAAAAACCCTTTACCCCTTAATATATGCTCAATATATTATGTCATTTTTTCCTCAATATATATCCCCCAATATGAACCCACATGGTATGGTATTGCTCCTTGTGGGGTCGTTGATTTGTCATCATTTTCACTTGTTTTTATCATTCATTAAGTCATTATTTCCAACCATCCATTGCACCATTTCACTCACTTGCCACCATTTTCACCATAATTCTTCAAAATGTGTCTTTGTGTATTTAAGTGGTTAATTAAAATAATCTCCCTTTATTTTTAGTAGATTAAGAAGAATTTTGCATGGTTTTAACTAATGACTATTTAGCAAGTTCAAGTGGTTGCAGATTTGTCAAGCTTCCATAGCTACCTCCATGGTTGAGGTAGTAGCACCACTTTAGAATGAAATATGACACTTGTACATGGTTTCTAGAAGCTCCAATATGGATTGTGATTGCTCAAATTCCATCCATATTGCACATGTGGACCTCCAAGCAAAGATCAAGGGAAAATCACAGCATTTTTTACCATTCAACTCCAAATTCATTTTCTTATTAAAAAAAAGAGAATCTCGCGAAAAAAAAAAAAACATGGGTTTTGTTCGTCACGGTCCCAATTAAGTTCTCAATGATCCGTCTTTCCAAATTCGTTGCCATTTGGGAGATATTGCAGGTTCTTTGAAGCCATATTTGTGTAGTTGTGTGAGCTGATCCATGATTCTGCAGCCACCTCCATGGTTTTCCCAACTCTAGCTCACAAGCTAAAAAAATAAGCACATGTGTAGATGGGTAATGATCCCCTCATGGATCTTCTCTTATTCTCTTGAGCCAAATCATCAAGAAGAATGCCCAATGGAAATCAAAGAGCAGGTCAACGTATGGATAGGTGAACAACGAGAGTCCAAATAAATCACGACTCTTTGATTTTCTTTCCAAATAGAAAATCATCGAGAAACAACATTCCTCCATTTTAGATTAGAATTCAAATTAGGATTTTTTTAAGTTTTTAAGACATAAAAATCTCAATTTGTTTAGCACGAATTCTATATATGTATACTCTGTAAACAGTAATTCACACGGCATATATGTATTTTCTGAATGACTATGTGAGATAAATGACTCTGTTTCTATTTAGTTGAAGAAGTGTTTTTCGTTAACCTCATGCATATTTAGTTATTGAATTGAATAGATAATCCTGTTGTTTTGCAAAGGGCCCCTGCAGACAGTCGAGGTTTAGTACTTTCTTAGCTCAGTTATTTCGATTTCGTATTGCGTTGCTTTGGTTATTTCGTTATTTCTTTTGCTATATTTTCAAAGTGCTTTATAGTAATTTTCTTGCAGTCTCATTTACATGTTTTCATTTGCTTACGGTTTCATAGTTAGTCATTTATATGCTTTCTAGAATAGGAACATGTATATAGTATGTCTCAATTGTTCGATCGCAAGTCTCTGTTTTCATTTTAGTATTGTTTTTAGATTGAGTTCATAATTGCAAATAGTAATCTTTATCATAAAAGGCTTTGTAGATTCATGTTAGAATAGAAGTGATTCTTTTTCATAACATAGATGTTTTATGGATTGAATAGATGTTAAAATATTTCCAAAAAGTTGTTTCATTTCTAGCAACTCTTTTTTAATAGATGTCAAGTCGACACAGATTTATTTTCTAGAGCTAAAGTAATTATATATTTCATGAATGTATACCTTAGATCATATTTCATTCTTTCATATAAACAATAGAAGATTTCTTTCAATTAAATAAATTTGTAATTCTCTTTTAAATAAATTTCTTTCTTTCAATTTAAGTAGTTCATCTTTCACTGTAATTTAGAGATTTTAAATATGTAATTGCTTTCTAATGATTTCAATAATTTAAGTAGTTGTTCATTTTCATTAACGTAGATTTCATATTTATAAGTATTCTTAGAAAACGGAAGTTGTTTTCTTTTCCCAAAAATTTAATATTCAAATTGGTTAGGATTTAGGAACAGATTTAACTCACTTAAATAGAATTCAATCACCACAATATTTTACATTTTATCAAAAAACGACAAAAAAACATAAAATGATAATCACCATAATAAAATGGGAATAAGAGAGGCTCTTAGCATATATAGTGCATTGCACTTCATAACTTTACCAACTCCGGTCGATAATTTATGATAGCAATTTAAGACATTAAATTAACTAAACATTTTGGCGTCGTTGTCGGGGAAGTGTAAACAGGAGCCTTTTTCTTTCTTAAAATATTATATATATATATACATAACTTCAATCACCTACCATCCCCACTATATCACGTGGTGCAGTAAGAGCCACACATCGACATCATGAATTCCTAGTTTTGCAGGTAGAAGAAGAGTTGACAAAGGAGGTAGAAGAAATGATTGAATATGATGACAATGAGGAAGATCCTATTGATTTTCCCATTCAAGAAATCGATATCAATGCTCATATGAAGAGCATCCCTCCATTCGTACTTCCTAGATTCAAAGGTATGAGATCAGAATACCCAGAAACTTTTCTTTTTGAATTTGAAATCATTTGTAGATCTTATGGCTACTCATTGCACATTCAAAAATTGAATTTGTTTCTGGCAACATTGAAGGATAGATCTCTTAGATGGTTCATGACTTTAGGAAAAAATTATATAAGGACATGGGATGATATGAAAAGAGTATTTTTGGAAAAATATAAAGATTATTGCATACACCATGAACATAGAAATGAAGTCTTTAAGATGAACCAAAAAGAGGATGAAAGCCTAGAAGATCTAGTGGAGAGATTTACTTATAATATCAAAATACCTATATTGCATAATTTAGGATCAGACACATTAAAAAATCTCCTACTAAATGTTATAAAGGATGAATGGATTTATCTTCTTAATCTGGTGGGAAAAGGAGATGTCTATCAATTGTCATTTCAAGATATTTGTGAGTTGTGCAAGAACTTATCAAGAGGAAAAGCAAAGTATGTAAGATCCCCTCAAGATCCATTTATGGAAAGAGTAAGTAAGTCGACATCAAGATTGGTAATTCAAATTGAACTTAGCAATTTGCTAAACATCCTTGGTAATTTAAATGAACAAATTGACATGATAAGAATGCAAAACAAGCAAAAAGTTGAAAATGTTGCTTTATATTGCCCTAAATGTACAAATAAACATTATTTGCATGAACGTGCACTTGATAACATTAAAATTTGTAAAATTTGGGTAGGATCACATACTACTGAAGATTGACCATCATTACTAGGGTTGAAGGCAGTTTACCAGAAGGATAATGGAGTGAATCAAGAAAAAGAGCAACTATATATGTTATGTAGCTCCAAGAGGACTATGGCAGCCTCATCAACTCAATATGATGCAATATCTTATGCACAGTTTCAAGGATATGCACAAAAATCTCAAGGTAATTGGAAAACACCATTTCTTTGGCAACCTTGGCCATCTCAGTCCCAACCTCAAAACCAATCTTGGCAACAAAGTTTGCAAAGACCCTTCAAAGGAAATCCATTGTATCCTCAATATTTTACACACTATCCTCAATACCATCATCAATGTTATCCATGCCATTCACCTCCACCACAACATCAACATCACCCTCAGTTGACCTCAATTCAACCTTTCCCATTACCATCCACACAAGCACCCCAAAGATCCATTCCCACTCCACTACCTGCACAACCATTTCATATCTCCAACAATAAAACACCTCAATCAACTTACAATTTTGAGGTATTGAAAAATGATTCACTAGCTATCATTGAATAATAACAACCATAAGAAGAAGACTCAGATAAGTTCCAAGAATCATGGATGCCTGTCGATAAAGAGAAGTTGTTGGAACCGAAGATTGAAAAATTTCAGGCATGCCTATCACCAGATTCTATGAATGGATATCGCATATCTGAGGACTTGCATTGCATGATAGAAGAAACCCAAGGAAGAGAAGATTACATTGAATCTTTGTTCAAGACAGTCATCGGATCCCAATTCTCAATTCTTCAATATCTCTCAATATCATCTCAATCAAGGCTATTGGTCTCTCATATACTAGTACATATCAAAGAGTATCTTTCAAACCGGAATATGATTTTATCTATCATCTTGTTATAGACATGGTTCCATTGGAAGTCTTCATATACTTGAAAAATATTTCTTTTTTAAGTAGAGTAGGACATATAAAAAAATTTAAAAAAAAGGTAAAGAGAAAAATAAGTCCTATTGTGAAAACCAACTTGTTGATGCAATTGGACATGAGCTTTTCTTAAAACCAAGCAATTGGCGAGAAAATTTCACAATAAGTTCTGCAATTTCATGATGGTTTCAATTTTTTATTATGGCTCTTCAAATAATTTTTGGTTCTATGCTCGAGTTGGATGATGTGGAATTCCTTAAGGTCCACCTTCCAACATATCTTGTCCCATTGACCTAAACACCTTATCTGGGATGAAGGTCATAAATTATTTGGAGTGCCTTGGAACTTGCATACATCAATGGCAAGCCTCCTCGTTGACAACAATGAGAATATAACAATGTCTATTGATTGTCAAATCTTGCACGCGACTCGACTTCAACACATTCATTCGCCCCTGTCAAGATACACTCATGTAACTTGACACTCATTTACATTATCGGTGAGTTGTCTCGCTTTGGTTAATGATTTTCCTCATTAATCGATAATCTAATGATTTCTTCCCATGCTCGACTTTAACACACTCATTCTCATGGTAAGAATTGTACCATGAATTTTGGCTTCGATGAAGACTAATGGTTTTATGGAATCAACAACAACTTGCAGCAGTACATTTTATTGGTTTCTTGTAGCAGCATGTTCGCCTTTTTGTCATTCAACAACAGTATGATGGGACCATTACAACACTCTTTCATTCACTTCATTTTCAAGCAAAACAATAAATTTGGGCCTATTTCAATCAATATGCATTATGTTTCAGCATGCAGTACACAATCCAAGTCAGTAATTCAAACTCGGAGGAAATAAATTTCTGCAAAACTTGACATTTTTTGCAAAAACTACGAAAAGTTGTAGTTTCTGCAGCTATTGCTGTAGCAGCCTATTTTTGATGTAGCAGCTTTTTCAAGAGGCAATTTTGGAACAAATATTGCAAGAGATTGGAGAAAAAATAAAAAATTATGAGTTTTTGGGTTTTCTTAGAATATGATAAATTGAGTAAAGCGCAGACATAATTCAAAAAGAGTAATCTGAAGGGCATTTCAAGTGGGCTTTTAATGCAGATTTTCAATTTTTATCATTGTGCAGAAATTAGGATAGAATTTGGTATTTTTGTACAGCAGCGCCTTTTCTTCATCAAAATGGGATTATGAAGGCATGCAGCGGTAGAAAACGTAAAAATACACAGTTTCCCTTTTGAGTCACTCAATTTGGCCTTAAAATGAGTTTGTGGCATATGTTTTTGTTGCAACATTGGGCAGCATGAAGGGTGAAACAGACAGAAATTGATTTGACCATATCTTGCAAACTGTCGTTGGGCCTGAAATTTTTATGGTAAATGAATTGAGGTAGGATAAATGAACACACAAAAATTTAGAAAATTCTAGTGTGTATTTTGCAAGAACTTGGCTAATCTACATCCATTTCTCATTTTTCTCGATATCTGTGCACCCATTGGATGATATTTTAAGATGCATAATATTAATAGTAACCACCTCAGAAAATTTCAGAAGAATCCGATTTACCATTTGAGAGAAATTGGAAAAACAAATCTACTACATGAAAATGGTACTTTTCGTGGAGCAAGGTCAAAGTGATGGAGCAACATACCTAAGCCAAATCAACACCTATAGCTCCTACTTCAGCATTTCAAGTTCTTCAAAAGGTAAAATTGAGGTAAGAACTTGCATAAGACTTTTTATTTTATTAAAAATTTAGGGAAATATGATAAATGACCACTTTAATCAACATTCTTACAGACTATCTTCTCCATCATTGACCTAGCCCTCAACCATGATTTTCGTCATTTGACTTAACCCTCAACCATATTTTCCTTCATTTATCTATCACTCATACCAAATTCATGCTCTATCCACAAGATCTTCATCAAGAAATAGTGTGCAATACATTCAAAAGTCATCATGAATGAAAGTTTGGCATGGCAGCAATCCATAATAGAAGTCACCATAAATGTCTTACAGTCCCTGAATTTGCAATATGATATCAATGGTGAAATGTTAATATAGTAGCTTATGAGGTATTTAAGAGTTGGATCCAAGACAAATTTGAAGGGTTTGGAGCAAAGGTTGATTGAAGACATGCTTGTGAAGGAATGAAAGCATTAGTTGGTGGTCATCACTGTTATTGTACATAAATGATAAACCTCAATGTCTTATTTTGTGATGTTTTGATCCATTGTCTATTTCTTTAAAAGAGAAGATAAATGCATGCACTCCTTTCTTAGATCATTTTTTGGAAAGAATAGAGGTCAATTAAATCTACTATGTTTTGACTCCTCTACTAGGAAAGAGATGGATTTATCTAAGGTATGTGTTGAAATGATAGCTCATAATGTTCTTAATAGAAAAAGAGATGTTCAAAGTACTCTAAAGTCTACACAAAGAATATGCCTATAAAATGGAGTATCCTAGAGAGAGAGAAAGAGAGAGAAACAAATATGAGTTCATCCCCAAATATAAAAGACAATGTTGTTTGCACCTTTATATAAATTGTTGCACATGGGTTCATTGTCCCTTGGTTGAAAAATATTGTATAGTGGAGATAGTTTTATTGGTTCAACTCCATTTCTTGGATACTTTATGGCCTAATTGCAGCACAATTGGGTGGCATGGATTCTAAGATGAATACAATAGAAGCTACTTTCCATTGATACATTCAACTTTCAAATTTAGGCATCAAAGAAGGGGGTGTTGGAAATTAGCTTTATTCCATGGAGATGAGACTTTGTGTGGACTTTCGTAAAGCGTAAATTTTTTTTTTTAGCAATCAAGTAATTATCAAGGATTCATGCTCTCATGATGTTAGCAAGAATGAAATTGTACAACCTTGTGTGGATAAAGAAAAGAGGTATATGAGTTCATTTTTTTTGGGACTCAATTTTCATGAGGACATGTAAAAATCTCAGTATGGGGGAGATGTGGGGTCGTTGATTTGTCATCATTTTCACTTGTTTTTGTCATTCATTAAGCCATTATTTCCAACCATCCATTGCACCATTTCACTTACTTGACACCATTTTTACCATAATTCTTTAAAATGTGTCTTTGTATGTCTAAATGGTTAATTAACATCGTTTCCCTTTATTTTTAGTAGATTAAGAAGAATTTTTCTTGGTTTTAACTAATGAAAGTTTAGCAAGTTCAAGTGATCGTAGATTTGTCAAATTTCCGTAGCTACCTTCATGGTTGAGGTAGTAGCACCACTCTAGAATAAAATCCGACACTTGGACATGGTTTCTAGAAACTCCAATATGGATGGTGATTGGTCAAATTCCACCCAGCTCACACATGTGGACCTCCCATTAGGGGAATTTTGAGGTTTAAAATGGTCCTCCTAGGGAAATTATAAAATAATATTGAAAAAAATAAAATAAGGCTAGATTACATCATCAAATTTTAGAGGGAGAAAAGAAAAAAACTACTTTTTCAACTCATCTCCCTATGGGTTCACTCAAATTTCGAGCGGGAAAAATATTTGGATTCATAATTTGATTCCTCATCCAAGGAGTACCCATGTTGCATACTTTCGATGGACCATGCTACACGAAAAAATGGGAAATACATGAAAAGTGTGATTGCAATCACGCTTTTTCATGTATTCCTCATTTTTCGCGTAGCGAGGTCTATCGAAAATATGCAACATGGGTACTCCTTGGATAAGGAATTAAATTTTTCATCCAAAGACTACTCTCGCTCCAAATTTGAGTAAAACCTTAGGGGGATAAGCTTAAAATACAAGTTGAAGAAATAGTTTTATTATTTTATTATTTTTTAATATTTTTACTTTTTTACCCCAAAAATGGTAGATCATCCCCCATGGTTGACATCATCATCTTGAATCCTATTGGTTCTTATAAAGTTTTTTTTGGTTGTACATTTTTCTTAGGAGGCCCATTTTAGACCTCAAAAGTTCTCTAATGAGGCAAAGATCAAGGGAAAATTGCAGCAGTTTTGACTAGTCAACTTCAAATGGATTTTCTAAGAAAATAAAAGTGAATCTCGCAAAAAAAAACATGGGTTTTTTTTGGCACGGGTCAATTATGATTTTAATGAGCATTTTTCTGAATTCGTTACCATTTGGTAGATATCGCAGGTTATTTGAAGCCCTATTTTGCAATTGCATGAGCTGATCCTTGATTCTGCAGCTACCTCCATGGTTTTCCCAACTCCAGTTCTCCAGATGAACAAAGAAGCACATTTGCAAATAGGTAATGATACCCTCATGGATCTTCTCTTATTCGCTTGATCCAAATCATCAAGAAGAATTCCTAGTGGCGCAGTCAAAGAGCAAGTCAACATATGGGTAGGTGAACAATGAGAGTCCAAATATATCATGACTCTCTGATTTGCTTTCCAAATATAAAATCATCGAGAAATAACATTCCTCCATTTTAGATTAGAATTCAAATTAGGATTGTTTTAAGTTTTTCAGGCATAAAAATCTCAAATTGTTGAGCACGAATTCTATATATGTATACTCTGTAAACAGTAATTGACACGACGTATATGTATTTTCTGAATGACCATGTGAGATAAATGACTTTGTTTCTATTTAGTTGAAGAAATGTTTTTTGGTAAAATCATGCATATTTAGTTATTGAATTGAAGAGATAAACCTGATGTTTTGTAGAGGGCCCTTGCAAACAGTCAAGGTTCAATACTTTCTTAGCTCAGTTATTTTGATTTCGTATTGCATTGCTTTGGTTATTTCGTTATTTCTTTTGTTATATTTTCAAATTTCTTTACAGTCATTTGCTTTTAGTCTCATTTACATGTTTTCATTTGCTTATGGTTTCATAGTTAGTCATTTATATGCTTTCTAGAATAGGAACATGTATATACTATGTCTCAATTATTAGATCACAATTCTTTGTTTTCATTTTAATATTGATTTTAGATTGAATTTATAATTGCAAATGGTAATCTTTATCATAAGAAGCTTTGTAGATTCATGTTAGAATAGAAGTGATTCTTTTTCACAACATAGATGTTTTATGGATTGAATAGATGTTAAAATATTTCTAGGAAGTTGTTTCATTTCCAGCAATTCTTTTTCAATAGATGTCAAGCCGGCATAGATTTATTTTCTAGAGCTAAAGTAATTATCTTTTTCATGAATGTATACCTTAAATCAAATTTCCTTCTTTCATATAAACAATAGAAGATTTCTTTCAATTAAATAAATTTGTAATTCTCTTTTAAATATATTTCTTTCTTGCAATTTAAGTAGTTCATCTTTCACTGTAATTTAGAGATTTTAAATCTATAATCGCTTTATAATGATTTCAATAATTTAAGTAGTTGATCATTTTCATTAATGTAGATTTCATATATATATAAATTCTCAGAAAACTGAAGTTGTTTTCTTTTCCCAAAAATTTAATAAGAAAAATGGTTAAGATTTAGGAACAGATTTAACTCACTTAAATAGAATTCAATCATCACAATCTTTTACATTTTACCATAAAACGATAAACAAAGCATAAAATGAAAATCACCATAATAAAATAGGAATTGGAGAGGCTCTTAGCATATATAGTGCATTTCACTTAATAAGTTTACCAACTCCTGAGTCGATAATTTATGATAGAAATTTAAGACTTTAAATTGACTAAACATTCCCCAGGTGAAGCGCTCGTGAACGCACACCACTCCAATATTCTAGTTGAATGGATTATCCCTTGGCATAATTACATTGCAACCCTCACTAATTCTCATGTTTGACTACAGGACGAAGAAGACGATTTAAAATGGGTCCACTCTCCCTTTGGGGAGTACACCCCGAAGATAGGATACGTTATTATCATTGCCAATCGAGAGCTTGACACTCTTGAATGGCAGGTGGAAGCGAGTATAGAATTTGAAATGTTCAATGAAATATCGACTCTTTATGTGGTGTATCCCTATAAACAAGCTCCCTACAAGTGAAAACCTTCAAAAAAGAAGCTTTGCAAGCCCGAAGTGGTTCCCTCCATGTAAATTACTGAAGAATTGGTTGACCATCTTTTTGTGGCATGCTCCTATACTTGCAATATTTGGAACTTTGCCCACAATGTCCTTATACCTCTTCCTGACTGGAAAGGCCCATCTTGTAAAGATTCATGACACTCTTGGTGGTCATCAACATCTCTAAACAATTTAATAAATCTCCCTCCAATTATCTTTTGGGGGGTTTGGATCATTCATAACATGGTTATTTTTCAAGATAAAAATTTGAGCCTTGATCGAGTGACTGCTCGGGCACTTGCATCATATGATCTTCTCCCATTTGAAGAGTGTGGTCATAGAGTTAGGAAAAATACTCAGGAACAGGTGGACAGGTCTTGCCCTTGGGCCTATTTTGACAAGGTCTCTCTATATGGAGGTATGTGTGGAGGCGATTTCATTTTACACATAAATGAAAACCACTCTTTCAAATTACAAATAATTTTGAACCCTAGGACAAGCAATTTTGCAAAGTTATTCATATCAAGCTTCTACTTTTATTTGTTATTGAGAAAGGATACAGACAGTTATAGATCTATGGTGAATCCCTCTTAGTTGTATATTGGTTTAATGGATCATTTAGATGTCACATGCACACACTCATTCCATTGCTAGAGGAAGTGCTTCTACTAAAAAGAAAGTTTGATCTGATTTCATGTTGTCACATTTACAGGGAAAGGAATGTCATCGTTGATGCACTTTCCAAGGAGGGCGTGCAACAAATTAGAGTTATCCATCTCAAGCTTCTACTTTTATTTGCTATTGAGAAAGGATGCAGACAATTATAGATCTATGGTGACTCCCTCTTAGTTGTAAATTGGTTTAATGGATCATTTAGATGTCACATGCACACACTCATTCCATTGCTGGAGGAAGTGCTTCTACTAAAAAGAAAGTTTGATCTGATTTCATGTTGTCACATTTACAAGGAAAGGAATGTCACCGTTAATGCACTTTCCGAGGAGGGCGTGCAACAAATTAGAGTTATTCATCTCAAGCTTCTACTTTTATTTGCTATTGAGAAAGGATGCAGGGAATTATAGATCTATGGTGACTCCCTCTTAGTTGTAAATTATTTTAATGGATCATTTAGATGTCACATGCACGCACTCATTCCATTGTTGGAGGAAGTGCTTCTCCTAAAAAGAAAGTTTGATCTTATTTCATGTTGTCACATTTACAGGGAAAGGAATGTCACCGTTGATTCACTTTCCAAGGAGGACGTGCAACAAATTAGGGGCACATGGAAGATCATAGAACCTAATGGAAATGAACACTATGAATTCTATCACAAGTCGTTTAGAAAGGATTCTCATTTGGCTGACGCAGAGGACGAATGAATCATGACCTACTAATGATCATGGCAATTTTTTTCCAGTTTTTTGCTCATGTTATAGTTTATGTTTTCATCATTATGCATACGTATATGACTCTGATATTGTTTATATCCAAAAAGTTATGCAATATAAAAAACTCTTTAGACTTGTTTTTTGTACTCAGTTTTTTGTGATCACTACAAGATGATAACTCTTGAACATTGACTATAAAATTGTTACAAAATATTTTTTTTTAATTCCTTGAAACACCTATTTCATATAATTTTCAATTTCATCTTAATAAAAATAAAAATTTAGGAAAAAATCATTAATTAAAATTAATTAAAATGTCAATAATATGTATCCTTAAATCAAAATTATATTTTATTAATAAAATTTATATATGTTTTGAAAATAAAACAAAACATTTTTGGAAAATGTAATTAATTATTTTTTTAACATCAAAGTAATAATAAGTATAATTTGTCATATATATGTAACTCCTTCCATGTTATAATGTAATGGGAGTTGTAGTTGTGTTAATTAATTTAAATTGTTATAAAATAATAAGATATAATAAATTTAAAGTTATGTATTAATAAATAACAACAAAAATACGTATATTGATAGTTCCAAACTCACACTTCCAAACTAACCCAAAAAAGAATTGACAGTTGGCTAAGTTTTGATGGATAGCACCAGGGGTTCACGTGGTGAAGACAAGAAGAGAAAGTACCGAGAAATGTTCATCTCCTCACCCACGACAAAATTCAATAATAGAGGACCCACGGTGGAAAATCTATGGAAATGTATCATGTACGAACCAACTTTATCCATGGAAATTTCTCGTCATGAAGAAAGTTGTGTCTATTGAGAAGATGGTTGTGGAAAAGTACTACAGCTGGCTTAAAAGTATTAATTAATATTTATTTTAAAAACATATTTTTTATATTATAATTTAAACTGTGATGATTTTATATTTATAATTTTATTTAAATAATAATATGTTAATTAATATTTATTTCTTAAAATATAAATATTTTATTTTATAGTTTATATTAAAAAGTAGAGATTTTTTCTTTAATTGCTTCAACTAAATTTGAACTTAGTCTCTTTTTCATTTTTTCATTGATTTGTCTTGAAGATGGATCTCCATGAAGATTCGAAACGTCGACATTTATTATCTGACACTGTGGAAAATTCAGGTTCTTCCTCATCATTCAACTAAGTGTTTTTCAAAACTATTTTCCTACATTTCATGAAATTGGAGTTTTATGGAAACAATTACACCATGGATTTCCTCAGCGTTTAATGAAAAAAATTTAGTTTTGGATGGAAATAATTCTCAAAAAGATTTGTAAAATTGCAAAGCATTGAATAAGAGTTTGATGACAATCTCTCTAAAGGATTCCTAAAGTTATAGAGAGTTTTTGAATAAATATTTGATGGTGATGATTTTGTAATGTCAATATACTTATAGAGAGTTTTTGAATAAATATTTGATGGTCATGATTTGGCAATGTAGATATCGACACCTCTTCCATCAATTCCATTATTTCTATACAATTATACCATTAGTGGATCAATTATCTCACCAATGCTCTTAATAAATTAGAAGAAGCTTACATATATTGAGCACAATAGAATTCTTGGAATGGAAATTCTCTTCGACATCTACATGTATTGCTACTATTTCCTTATTCATTTTCCAAGTTTGTAATAAAGATGATAATGAACACGTGATAATAAATTTGCTTAGACGATATGCTTCCCACTCCTTCTAAGAATACATCTATGAAGATTCTATATGTTTTATTACATAGTTTTAATGATTTCTAGGTATGTACTCTTTTTCTTTTCTAAAACAGTTAACATTAAGAAAACTATAAGTAATTATTCTTTACAAGCAATTGTATAGAAGAAGAATAATTATAGATGTAAATGAGACAATCTCTATGGCCTCATTCAAAAATAAAAACCTCTTGAGGCATATTTACTATGAAGATGTCAAGATAATACATATTTTCATAAAATATTTAAATTTTAAGCAATTCTTTCATAGGTGAAAATAACGTACCTTGTGCCTTATTTTTCACTCTTTTTATCATGTTATGACTATATCAGAGTAGTAGGAAACAATTGAAGACAAATTAATTTTACAACATTCAATCTAAAAGTTAGAAAATAATTATGAAACTATACTAATTTATCAATATGAAATGAAATATTAAGTTGGATATAAAAACAAAAGCTTAAAATATTTTTTAAGTTCCATTAAATAATGAGATCTACCTATGTCTTTTGGCTTAGCAAAGGAATTTGAAAATTGTTGGATCAATAGTGATCCAGATAAATTCTTGATACCCTTAACCAAGACCTTTTACTTCAACTGATGTGTTAGAATTGCATTTAATTAAAGCGTTAATGAACATAAATGAACAACTGCATGTTGTAAAGAAGAGGAACATAACAAGCATGAGCAACATAGGACATTGATAACGAAGTTCATCCAAAAGGGACTACATCTCCGGGCCTTGGTGTCAAGATGGTGTAGGTCGCTGTATTAAGTGCTGTGAGGAGTGAAGATGTACATCGATGGTGTTTTTCTCTATCGTACAAGGAAAATGCCCTCACGCAGAAGTGGTTGGGCTTCTCTACGAGATGTTCCACTATAGGAATTCTCATTCACAAAAAGGACTCTTATCAGTTGACAATAACTCACACATAATGACTATGAGTATCCCGCCAACATGGCAAACAAAGAGATCTCAAACAACATACATGTGACAATGAGTATCTCGCTAACATGGCATCAAAGGGAACTCAAACATAATACAAATCCATGATAGAAAGTGCATCTCACATCAAGAACAAAACAAGAGCCCACATCAAACATCAACATAGATTTGTACAGCACAATGCATCTCATAGACAAAGAGACAAAGAAGTACATGAAATCAATGCTTCATATACCTCACGCTAAAGATGACTGAAGAATGAGTTGCTCTGCTAATGGATTTGAAATCACCATCACAATCGTGGCGTCGAAAGGTGTGAAAACGACTGCTCACTCACTTAATGATGACACCTGCAACTTCACTTCAAAAAGTGGCTGAAAAATATCAAGCTCAGATGGAAAATCTAAATATGCCATTAGATTCGTGACGTTGAATAGTGAAAAATCAACTCTCAAATTTCTGAATTCTAGCAAAGTGAAAATCTGGGCAAAAAAGAATCTTTTAGATTCCCCCTAGATTCCTCAAAGATGCTGCTCCACGGATGGACTTGAAATCTGCAACTCAAAAGGTGAATCTGACCTTGCCATTGAAATCCCTACAAAAAAACATGAAAAATGACTGTAAACTTGACTATATTCCGACATGGAGAAAAAGTACCTCCCCTGGAAAATTTCAAACATCATGAATCTACTCCCTGTTTCTGGGCCTACTCATGGTTCCGCCTACAAAAATCACTACCTCGATTTGCGTGCACACTCTGCTCTACCTTGGCCTGGGTGCACTTGAGAAATTAGTGTTTAAATATATTATAATGGGCAGAATAATCAAGGAATAAGTCGTTGGCCTAATGTTAAAATGGGTAAATGGTTAAGGGGAGGTCGAGGGATCAAACCCGCCTCCCCCCAAAAAATCCACGTTTAGTTTTTAACTGGGCGTGTTTTATTTTTAATTTGGGAGGGGTCGGGCCCGCCTTGGGCGACCCGCCCAACTACCTACACATTGTATTATATATATACGGTGTGAATGGATTTATGGTTGGGGTGGTGGGGCTGAACATCGAACAACCCACCATATATATGTTATATTATAATGATGGTTTCATGGGTGGAGGGTGCGACGGGGGTCATGGTACGCCCTTCAATTTTTTTATATATTTTTTGTTTTATATTAACAAACCACCCTTTTTAAAGTAACCCGAAAATAGTCCGAAGGAGGCAAATTAATGGGGCCACAAATTTTCCTGGAATTTGGCCTGAGCTTGCTGGAATCCGGTGGCCGGGAAAGGTTGAATTTGCACTTTCCTTAAGGCTACCCAGTCACCAAGTCAACCCAGAACTTTGATTTCTCCTAACTTTCGTATATGAGCTCGGTTTGACGAACCGTTCACACCGTTGCGATTAGGACGACGAGATCTTCAACCTTAACCTGGTTTGAGAGCAATCCGAACACTTTGAGTTTTGAGCTTCCCTCAACCCTCTTTGTCCTATGTGTGTCTCTGGAGCCACCTGGATCAATCCTCCCCACTGAGGAGCTTTTAGTCCTCCAAAAGCATCAATAAGAATCTGCAACTGTTGTGTACTATGTATGCACCACGAGTGTCCTAAAAAGTCACCCTTCCTTCTCCTTCACCTGCATCCTTCAGAGCCATAAGTGATGAACTAACACCTGCACCTTCTACAAAACTATAGTACAATCCCTTGCAAATTACATGCTCAAATTGACCAAATATGACCCAAAAAATTTCCATACTTGCCACAAGTTTATAACATGTACTCGGTGGTCAAGTTTACATCAAAAAGGAAATCACACCCTAGCTATCATTACAAGACAAGACATCATTGATTCATTTCGAAGTGATGGCAAACACCTCATCACTTTTACATGAAATAAATGCATCACACAATTTATAAAACAAGGCCAAAATATCATTGTTCCTTAAACAAGTGATGGAAAAACACATCATCACTTTTACAGTAAAAAAATGCAACATATGATTTACAAACACGGCCATGACAAGCTAGCATATCTAGAAAAACAATCTAGAAAAACCATCTCTCACTTATCAAAGTGAATGGGTCGTCTCCCTGTGGCACATTTTCTTGTTGAATAGTTTCAATTGGTTCATGGACCGACACTTTGTCCTTAAGGCACTGCTCTAGATG
This sequence comes from Pinus albicaulis, assembly GCA_034641835.2. Taxonomy (NCBI): domain Eukaryota; kingdom Viridiplantae; phylum Streptophyta; class Pinopsida; order Pinales; family Pinaceae; genus Pinus; species Pinus albicaulis. The sequence continues at coordinate 173,296 of JAXQQM020061074.1, forward strand.
GAACCTCCAACACGTGGCTCTTTGATGGCCACTTCAGTCGCAATGGGTGAAAAAGTTCTTTTTCCTCCAAACCGCTTAACCAATTTCTTTTTCTATTGGGGAAAAGGCTTTCCATGCCTCATTCTCCTTGGTGCTGCCATCCTTTTCCAACACTTAGAAAACACATGGTTATGTAAACCACAAAAAATGGCATGTTTTTCGATGCCATGATTTATGACCATTGTTATCAAAATTCTTATAATCAAAACACACTCTGGAATAATGAGATTTATTATACCTTCTCTGGTGATTTCTGGTGTGATCATCGTGATGGGAGCTTGCCTCAGTTCTACGACATTCACTACCATGGGATGATGGTGAAGTGGTCCCATTAATCCTCTTCTCTAGAGAGTTCAACAATGTTTTTTTGCCTTTGATGTCCTTCGAACATACTCCTTCAATGTACCCCAAACCTGCATAGCGAGGTCTATGCACAACCTCCAATGGTTGAGTTATGCCTTGGCCACGAACACCAAGTCCTCCTCCTTTGTACCCCATCTTGGTGAGGAGTCTCATGCTGGTTCCTGTAATGGGTATCTCCACACTTCCAACTGAAATTATATCATGTGAAGAAACTAAAGAGAAATCAACACTATTCACCTTAGTTGTTGATTGTGAAACAGGTGTAGAAGGCTTCTGTAAGCTTTCGTTGCGCTGCACTTCCTCCAAGGCCTCTGTCACGGCTTGTAGTTGAAGCTGAAATCGATGCTTCTCCTCCTTCTCTTCCTGTAGGAATGTCTTCAATCCATCATGATCTACTTGAAGACGTTCGTTGTTGTGCTTCAATTCTTCCCACGCCTCTGTCGTGGCTTGCAACTCAAGATGCAATCGACGTTTTTCCACCTTCTCTCCCTGTAAGAGTGTCTTTAATTTCACGTTCTCTGTTGCTTGTTTTTCATAAGCTTAGTAAAACATGTCCACTTTCTCGGACACCCTCAGCATGGTCTCGTACATGTCCTTGACATTCTCCATGGCTCAACTCAGCGAACGTTCAACAGTTCATACCTGCAATCCAATCAGCAAGAAGACCTTCTCTGATACCACTTGATCTGGGTAAATTCCTGATACCCTGAACCAAGACCTTTTACTTCAGTTTATGTGTTAGAATTGCATTTAATTAAAGTGTTAATGAACATAAATTTACAACTGCATGTTGTAAAGAAGAGGAACATAACAAGCATGAGCAACATAGGACATTGATAATGAAGTTTGTCCAGGAGGGACTACATCTCTGGGCCTCGGTGTCAAGATGGTGTAGGCCGCTGTATTAAGTGCTGTAAGGAGTGAAGATGTACATCAATGGTGTTTTTCTCTATCGTACAAGGAAAATGCCCTCACGCAGAAGTGGTTGGGCCTCTCTACGAGATGTTCCACTATAGGAATTCTCATTCAGAAAAAGGACTCCTATCAGTATGACAATAACTCACACATAATGACTATGAGTATCCTGCCAACATGGCAAACAAGGGATTTCAAACAACATACATGTGACAATGAGTATCCCGCCAACATGGCATCAAAGGGATCTCAAACATAATACAAATCCATGATAGAAAGTACATCTCACATCAAGAACAAAACAAGATCCCACATCAAACATCAACAGGGATCTGTACAACACAATGCATCTCATAGACAAAGAGATAAAGAAGTACATAAAATCAACGCATCATATACCTCACGTTGAAGATGACTGAAGAATGAGCTACTCTGTTGTTGGATCTGAAATCACCATCAAAATCGTGGCGTCAAAAGGTGTGAAAACAACTTCTCACTCACTGAATGCTGACACCTGCAACTTCACTTCAAAAAGTGGCCGAAAAATATCAAGCTCAGATGGAAAATCTGAATAAGCCATCAGATTCGTGATGTCGAATAGTGCAAAATCGATTGTCAAATTTTTGAATTCTGACAAAGTGAAAATCTAGGAAAAAAGGAAACTTTTAGATTCCCCCTAGATTCCTCAAATATGTTGCTCCAAGGATGGACTAGAAATTTACAACTCAAAAGGTGAATCTGACCTCGCCATTGCATTCCCTGCGAAAAACCATGAAAAATGACTGTAAACTTGACTACATTCCGACATGGAGAAAAATTACCTCCCTGAGAAAATTTCAAGGATCATGGTTTCACTCCCTATTTCTAGGCCAGCTCATGGTTCTGCCTGTAAAATTACTGCCTCGATCTGCGTGTGCACTCCGATCTGCCTTGGCGTGGGCACACTTGAGAAATGAGCGTTTAAATATATTTTAATAGGTGGAATAATCAAGGAATAGGTTGTTGGCCTAGTGGTAAAATGGGCAAAACCGCCTCCCCCCAAAAATCCGTGTTTATTTTTTAACTAGGCACATGTTTCTTTTTTAATTTGGGAGGGTTGTATTATATATACGGTGTCAATGGAGTTTTGGTTGGGGTGGCAGGGTTGACTGCCGACCACCCCACCATATATATGTTATATTATAACGGTGGTTTCGTGGGCGGAGGGTACGACGGGGGTCATGGCCCGCCGCCCCATATTTAATTTAATTTTTTATATGGTTTGGTTGGGGGGTGGGGGTTATGGCCCGCCCTCCAATTTTTTTTATATATTTTTTGTTTTATATTAACAAACCACACTTTTTAAAATAACCCGAAAATAGGCTGAAGGAGGAAAATTAATAGGGCCACAAATTTACCTAGAATCTATCTTGATCTTGACGGAATCCAGTGGCCGGGAAAGGTCGAATTTGTGCCTTCCTTAAGGCTGCCCAGTCACCAAGTCAACCCATAACTTTGACTACTCCTAACTTTTGCATACGAGCTCGATTTGATGAACCGTTCGCACCGTTGTGATCAGGACAACAAGATATTAAACCTGAACTTGGTTCAAGATAAATACAAACACTTTTATTTTTGAGCTTCCCTCAGCCCTCTTTGTCCTATGTGTGTCTCTGGAGCCACCTGCATCAAATAGAAAGAACTCTAGTTTCTTAGATATACTTGTAATAATCATGTAAATTGTTCACCAAATTCAATGTCACAGCCTACATACAACCCTATCTGAAAAATTCTCTTTTTTTAATGTTTTTTGTGTAAACCTTGTATATTATTAAGTTGTCTTCATAACTACCAACAAATAAACATCTTGATTATATTTCACTTATATTAGCATACATCTCACATATTATTAGATAATCATTTATCACAACACCATTTATAATTCACCCCCCAAGTTTTATGTTGTCTATCTTCTACCATTTCTTTCATTTATTTATAACATAATATATATTGCCTTAAATTTATTTTGAATAGAATAAGATGTTTTTGGCTAAATGAAAAGTGGTAATGAAATAACCAACATTTGACATCTTTAATCCATCAAGTACCAAGTGATCTTCTCGAGGAACAAGAGTATTATCCACATTGAAATGATAGTTTGCATCCAAAAATATGGCATTAATAGGTTGTTATATTACTTTTTAAAAAGTTGACATTTTTTAATAATATATAACTATAGTAATAGTATAAGTAAACTATAATTGTATTCAAGATAGACAATCCTTGTTAGCTAACTCCTCCCTCAATTAAAATTTCATTAAGATACTCAAGAACAAATTCTCCATATTAATAGTAGGATATATAAGTCAGCTCCAATAACACTGCATGAGGGAATATCAAGGTGGTTTGTGAGTGAATTTGAACCAATTCGTGAACCATTTTCCTTGGTTCAGGAGCTGGGTGGAATTTACAACCTGATACAACTAAATCCTCTGTTGGCGAGTGTTATTAATTTGTGTGTCCATGATACCATAAGTTGTGTCCTATTCAATGCAATCTAGGTTGATTTATGTTGGTCTCATCTGCTCAACAATGTATGATGTGTCCAACAATTGTGGAAAGTACGGTCAAAGGCAGTCCACATTGAAAACTGGTTGTAGGCCAAGGAATGAGGGGATACTTAGCTCGAAATAATTTTCATCCATATCCTTAGTGATGGTGTAAGGCCCGTATAAGAGTGGTTGAAGCTTTTGATGGGTTATGGCAAGGCGTTCCTTATACAAATACAACCAAACCTTGTAACCCACTTGAAACTTATGTGGCACCCGATGTTGATAATGAAATTGTTTGTAATTAGTATTGGATTTATATAGGATATCATGAACCCGATGGTGGATGTAGTAAATGTGTTTAATAAACTTGATGGGCTTATTATCTTTGATTTGAACATGTGACAATTGTGTCTATGTAGTTATAAGAGGCATTGTAACATTAATGGGACACAATAAATTGAAATCTAAGGCCCACCTGAAAGGGGTTATGGTGAGTTGAGATATGGAGATATTTGTTATAGTTGTATTGTGCATAGGGGGACTCTCATCCCATTTTCATGGATTCTTAGATTTGTACATGCGTTATATGTGCACTATCATCTTGTTGACGACCTTTGTGTAACCATCAATTTGGGGGTGGAATTATTTTGACTTGGTGAGTTTTTTGTCCAACAATGATCAAAGGCTTCACCAAAATGCGCTTAGGAACCATCTATCCCGATCTAATATAATGGTCTACGGGATCCAAAAATATACCCATACTCATTCGAAGAAGAGATTGGCAAAGGATTTTGTTGCAATACTCTTCTTGTAAGTAGGAAACATTGCCATCTTAGAAAATCTATCAATGACCACAAACACATAGTCGTTACCATTTTTGGTAGAAGGAAGTCTAGACATATATTTCATGGATATGAATTCCCAAGGACGGCTAGGAGTAGGAAGAGGAGTGTACATACCTTGCTTCTTAATATTTCGCTTAGCAATGGCATTATTAATTAGTGCAGGATATGATATATTTTCCAACATCCTATCGAAGTTTTGGACAATAAAAATACTTTTGTAGTAATTCCAATGTCTTTCCACACCAAATTGTTTTGAAACCCGGTTGTAATGTTCCTCCCAAATCATCTTGGCACACTCTCTTGAAGGAACACAAAGATGTCATAGATAGCACAATATTCCATCCTAAAGGTGGAAGTCTTGAACTGGATTTCCAACTATCAAAACCTTGTAGGTGGTAATGAATTATGAGTCATTTTCATATAGCTATGGCCATCAAGATGTATCATGTGCATAAGGGTTGAGAAATGTGCTCAGTACCATAATCGAGGGCTAGTTGAGGCAGTCTATGACATGATTGGTGCTACCTTTCTTGTATTTAATGTTCAAATGGAATTGTTGCAGGTATGTGGACCATTTATGATGGCGATCGTTTTGCAACTTCCCTTGTGTCTACATAAATTGAAGAGGCCTATAATTTGTGTGGAAAATTGTCTCCTTCCACATAATATAATGTTTCCATTGCTGGAAGGCCTGCATGATAGAATACATTTCCTTATCTTAGGTGGGGTACCTTCAAATAGTATCATAGAGAATATCATTGTGCTAAGCCATTGGATTCCCTTGTTGAGTGATTATTGCAACAATATCATACTTGGAGGAATCTGTCTCAATCTCACATGGTTGTTGCAGGTCTAGCAAGGTAAGGACTAGTGTATAGCAAAGGCAGTGTTTCAACTCAATGGATGAAATATGTTATGACTCGGACCAGGAAAATTTTCTTTTGCTCCACCTTTAGTAACTTGACTTAGGGTCCAAGTGATATGAGAGAATTCAAACATGAATCTATGATAGAAATTAGCAAGACCCAAGAAGTTGTGAATCTTTGTTAGAGTCATCGCGTTTGGCCCATCCCGAATGAGTCAGATATTAGTTGGATCCACATGCATACCTTGCTCATCAATTGTGTAGCATATATATTGGACCTAGCCCATTCCAAAGGATAATTTATCTAGGTTGGCACATAACTTGTTCTAGTATAGGGTTAGAAGGATTTGTTAAATATGTCACAAGTTCTTTACCCAACTCTTATTGAAGATTAGGATATCATCCAAATATGCAACAATGAACGAGATGGTGAATGGTCGTAAGATGTCATCCATCATACTCATAAAATTCGCAACTACATTTTTTAAACCCAAGGGAATGACCAACCACTCAAGGGACCCTCCTTAGACTTGAAGGTGGTCTTTCATACATCTATGGGTTCTATTGGAACTTCGTGATATCCATAATTCATAATGATATTTTTGAAGTAATTGGCCACCTTGAGATGATCAAGAAGGGCATCAATATGTGGGATTAGGTCTCTGTTCTTGACCATGATTTTGTTCAATGCTAAATAATCAATGCAGAGTCTCCAGGTCCCATCTTTCCTCTTCATGAGTACAATTGGGCTCCCATATGGTGAGGATATTAGTCAGATGTGGCCTTTTTGTAGCAAATCCTAGATCTACTGCTTGATTTATTTGTTTTCCATAAGAGAGCAACAATAGAATGGCCCATTAGGTAGAGTTTCATTGGGGGTCATATTAATCGAAAGCTTGACCTGAAAATACAAAGGTACCCCTGTGGGTGAGGAAAAGAAGTCTATGTACTATTCCACACTAGTACAAATGGGGCCAAAATATAACAAATATTCATCAGATATTTGACGTATTGCCATTGACTATCTGACACATTGGAGCTGAGCAACTCGTAACTATCATTGTGTCAAATAGTCGACACTTTATTAAGTGGCAGATATTTGATGGGGTGACACTGAATAGTCGATGCCAAAAATGGCCAAAAAAGTCATGAAAATTATGACGCTTTGAGGTCATTTTTGCAATGCCCACATGCGTCGGATATGCGGCGGGGAAAAATCCAGTTGCAATGCCCACATTCGGCAGATATGTGACGATAAAACATCAAATATCATTTCCATTAAATAGAAAAATGGTGAAGCTTTAATGTCATATATTTGATGCCTTATTACTCTAGTCTGACAGGACTCGATGGTTTGTTATATCGGTATGGATTAGCAAGTTGGGTGGTTAAGCATCAGATAATCAACATTAAAATAAGTTTGTGCAATAGGAGTGCTATAGCTCTACCACCCTAGATGCCAAAAATGGTGACACTTTTTCATTGGATATTTGACCACTTATTAGTCTAGTCCGATGGGAACATCTAACAGTTTAGCGTCAAATAATAGACGGTAGAACTAGTTTGTGCGATGATAGTGTTATTCCTCTGACGATTTATTCCATCAATAGAGCGTTGAATATCCGAAAATTTTCATTTCTGATAAGAGTTAGATATTTGACAATTTTCATGTACCATCGAATATATGACTAGCTTCTGCACATTAAAAAAATAAAAAAATTGACGGCGTACATTTCCTATTTCTAAAAATGTTGTGTCATAAAGGATGAACATGACAATCATGGAGCGTGCAAGGTGCATGAGATTGCATGCAATATTGTCTTTACAATTTTGGGAAGATGTTGTTGATATTGTTGTTTATATAATAAACAAAGGGCCTTAAATTTCCTTGGATGGTGGTATCCCAAAGGAGACATGGACAAGTAAAAAGGTAAACTACTAATTTCAAATAATTTTGGTTGTGAAGCCTTAGTCGACATTAATAAAGAAAATAGAACAAATCTTGAGGAAAAATCAAATAAATGTACCTTTATTGGATATAGTGTTAATGATTTTGGTTATCGCTTATATGATTATGAAAATCACAAAACCATTAGGAGCATAGATGTCATATTCAATGAAAAGGTCTTGTATAAGGAGGATATGCATGAAAAGAAACAGGAAAAAGAAAAATTAGAATATATAGAGCTTGATGAGATCATAGAAAAGTAAAGGTGTTTGAAAATCATAATGATAAACAGCCACAACAACAACAACTACCACAATAGAAACAGGCACCTCAAATACCTGAAAATGGTATCAAAAGATCTACGGCAAGTAGACCCCTTGAACAATACTCTCCTTCATTCTATTATGTATTGTTGACTAATTTTGGTAAACCCGAATGTTATGAAGAAGCAATGCAAGTAGAAACCAGGAAGAAGTGGGAGCTAGCCATGAAAGAAGAGATGGACTCCTTGGTACGTAACTGGACTTGGGACTTAGTCAGGTTTCCTGCAGGTAAAACAACATTGTAGAATAAATGGGTTTACAAGTTGAAGGAAGAATATGGAGATAGAAAGATGTACAATGATAGACTTGCTGTGAAGGTGTTTGCACAAAAGAAAGGTATAGACTTTGATGAAATATTTTCACATGTTGTTAAAATGAGTTCAATCAGAACTATTTTAAGTCTATTGGCACCAAAGGATTTGCATCTTGAGAAGTTAGATGTAACGACAACCTTTCTTGATGGGGATTTGGAGGAAGAGATATATATGCAACAACGACAAGGGTATGAGGTCAAAGGGAAGGAGAAATTAGTGTGCAGGTTGAAGAAGTGCCTTTATGTCCTAAAATAGGCTCCAAGGAAGTGGTATCCAAAATTTGAAAGGTTTATGTATGAACAAGGTTATACTAGATGTCACTCTTACCATTGTTTTTATCTTAAAAAGAAAAATGATGGAAACTATATTATATTGCTTTTCTATGTAGATGGCATCCTTGTTGCAGGGTCTAACATGCAGGAAATGAAATGTGCTAAAAGAAAAATTGATAAAATCATTTTCAATGAAGGATTTATGTGCTGCAAAACAAATCCTTGGTATGAGAATAATTAGAGATGAGAAAAATCACAAATTAACGTTGTCGTGGAGTGAGTACATACAAAAGGTGTTGGAAATATTTAATATGCAGAATGAAAAACTAGTTTGTACACCTTTGGCTATCTAGTTTAAGCTAAGTAAGGAGATGTGTCCTAAGACTCAAGAAGAGATGGATTATATGTGTAAAGTTGCATATGCATAAGTAGTTGGAAGCTTAGTGTATGTAATGGTTTGCACAAGGCTTGATATTGCACATGCAGTGGAATTTGTAGGTAGTTACATGAACAATCCAGGAAAAGAACATTGGATGATAGTGAAATGGATTCTCAGGTATTTGGGAGGTACCACAAATCAAACATTATTTTTTGGTGGTTCAAAGATTTCTATACATGGATATGTTGATGCAGATATGGCAGGTGATCGAGATGACATGAGGAGCACCATAGGGTATGTGTTTACTGTAGGTGGAACAACTATCATTTGGGTTTCAAAAATGCAAATTGTTGTTGCACATTCAACAATGGAATCAAAGTATGTTGCTACTACAGATTCTAGTAAAGAAATTATTTGGTTGCAAAGGTTTATGGATGAATTGGTTAAGAAGCAGGAGATGGGTACGTTATACAGTGACAACCATAGTGCCATTCATCTTGCAAATAACTCAACATTTCATTACAATACTAAACATAAACAACTCAAGTACAATTTCATACAGTCGGTGTTGGAAGATGGAAAATTGAAGTTGGAAAAGATACACATTAGCCTGAATCTTGCAAATATGTTAACAAAAGTTGTAACCAGGGACAAACTATGATTCTGCTCAGTTTCAATTGGTCTTCAACTATGATAATGAAGATGATAAATATCCATTTCCAAAGTAGAAGCATTTTCAAACAAATGAAGTAGTGGTGGAGTTTCTATAATTAGTCTCCAAGTGAGAGATTCACGAATGTGGAGCTTGATTATCTTCTTGATTCATAGGTCCCATCCCTGTTGGACCCCAATTCCTAAAATGGGCGACAACGCCACACCTATGATAGTCATCTAGGGGGTCCAAGGGGGGTGACTAATTTTAAAGAGACCCCCCCCTGCGATAGGGGTTTGGGGGTAGCGCCCCTTAAGCTAAAAGTAGATGAAAATTTCTCTTGTAAAATATTGCAATTTTTTAGTCAATCTGGGACGTTCATTAGGTGAATGATCTTAATGTACTAGTTATGTTAATTTAAGGTTTGTTTCCCTAGAATGAAACCCTTGGTTTGTATGAGGGAATTGTATTATGGCTGTGTATTATTATTATTTTGAGCAAGAGAGAGATAGAGGAGGTTGTGTGAGAGCGAAGAGGAAATTAAAACAGATCTATTGTAGGTTGTATCTCTTCATTTTGCTAGATAATATAAAAGGAAGGACTAACTGTTTCTCTACGGACATAACCCAAATTGGGTGAGCCATGTATATCTGTGTCTCCCTTGTTTTATGTATTTTTTGTGTTTGTGTTACTGCAATATTTTATGTGTTCCATTGCTTTGTAATATATGATTTTCTAACATAGTCACCTCGACACTATACCATTTTCCAGAATTCATATCCTGGCTCATGGCCATGTTCGTTAAAGAGAAGAATTTTTGCATTTCCTCCATTAGGGAGAAAATTCTGGAGGTCACCCCTGAATTAATACACAACACCTTCCTTTACCCGAAATCCCCAAATTTGGAGAAGTTTACAGAAAACACACTCCTATATTATTAAATTAGGCTCTCGGATGGAGAGAAATAGGTCTTTTATCAACTAATATTGACCCCAAATTCCCAATTTCCTACCAACTTTAAAACCCTTCCCATTTCCTTATTTTCAGGACTTTTGCAACCCATCCTGTATGCTATCCTATGGCTATTCAGGGATGAAAATACAACAAGTGTCTCCAAAGTAGCCTTAGGGTTTTTACATAAAATGATGAAGTCATACATTTTCCTTGACGTTCCCTCTTTCCCGGCAGAAGCCATCAAGTTCAAGTGCGAGCAATTCTACCTTACCTCCTCCTTTAGTTATTACTCCATATTTGTTTACTTATTCCTTTACACTCATGTGGAAGAATTCGAGTACCTAGGCTTCAGTATTGTAGACCCCCATAAGTAGAGGAAATTTGTGGTGGATTGGGACAACTCTTTGAAGAAGAAACTCAACAACAAGGGGTTTTCACACTTTCTCTCTACTTTCATGGCCACTACTTATAGGATGGGAAAATATTTTGACGGAAATTGGGAAAGAAACATTAGAGTGACCAAACCCATTGTGTGGCCTAGGGAAGGAGTCACCGACCTTCGACGGAGATCGTTCTCTATATAATATTTACATTATTAGAAGTAAGAGTTTTTAATGTTTAGTGATTTAGTTTTTCAAAATAATCGAGTTCCAAATCTATTATTCCTTCGGTGTGCTTTTGCACCTTTAGGAGAAATTGCTTTATTAATTTATTTGTACATATAACAACCAACTACGTACATTATTAATCACCTTATTATTAATTAATATATATTAAAGTAGGAAATAACATAATCGGGAACATTTTAGGTACTTTTTATTAAGAGAATTTACATGGTGATTCGAATCAGATATTTGAACCATAATTTTTTCATGAGATCTCAATTGCCAGCTATTAAGACTTCTATAGAGTATGATTGAACAAATAATATTTGTATAATTCAAATTTTCATGCAATTTCAAATTCAAATTTCCAAAAGAAAATTGGACAATAATTTGTGCGAATACGAAATGATTAAACTATGTTTTTTTGGTTTTGTTCTTTCCATCTCTTTTCCTTTACATCACTGGCCTTCCCTACTTTTTATTCCTTGGGTCATACTCATGTTCCTCCATTGTTTTTAAATATCATGTTTTTTCTTTCTTCGGTCACACTAATACTTCTAGCTTCCATCATTACCGATGCCAAAATGTTTTATGTGTTATTCTCACTTTTTCTTTTTTCAGTCACACTCTGCGAAAAGGAAAAAAATGGAGAAGTGACCACTACTCACCCTATATTTACTTAGATTCATTGTTGTTCCTATTCACCTCCTCACCTTCCATAAATATTATTTGTCTGCAAATATCTACTACTTAATTACTTCTTCTCTCTTTGCAATTTTATTTTCCATAGCTTTGCCGTTGCAAAAGATACGGAGGCCATTTGCACTAGAGCAATAACCAACATCATAAGTAGTGTTGTTATTTCTCCACTCTTTTAACTCATACATGATGTGTTTCACTTACATTAAAACACTTATGATTTTCAAGAGAAGCTAAGTAGTGATTAGAAAAATATTGACCTAAAAAATGGGCCTCAAAACAAAAATGTACATCCAAAATCAATTTTGTAAGAACCAATAGGATTCAAAATGATGATGTAGACCATGGGATGATTTACCATTTTTGAGTTAAAAAAACTATTTTTTCAACTTATTTCCTCACAATTCTACAGAAGCATGTTACATATGCAATCTAATCTCTCATCCAAGGAGTACCCATGTTATATACTTTTGATAGACCCACTACATGCAAAATGAGAAAATGCATAAAAAATGTCATTGTTCATGGATAAAGAATAGAAGCCACCATACAAGACAAAAAAAACCTCCAATGATCTTATATATTTCCTTTATGGAAAAAGAATGTAATATTCAAAAAATTTAGCCTTCATCTAAATGGAATATTATAGTTTGTTTTATCACTAGGTAGATGAATAAGTGGGTGGGGAGGACCATAAAACCCCTTTAGAAGGAATAATAACACTCCTAATGTGAAAGGAGGAAGAATAAGTAGCTGGATTAAGCACCTTGGGTGTGAACAGGGATTGGATCATGTTGATTCAGTCAACTTTGACCAAATCAACAACACTGTCATGGAGGAGTGGCCTTTATGACGAGACAGCGCAGTTTTAGTGGAGGAAAAATTGCATGAGCTTGGTGGCAAGTATGGATGGGACCCAATGTGAGTAGGCTCACATGCTATATATGGAGGGGATGGTAGCCATTGTTATTCATGTTTGAGATTATTATTTGATATTGGTCTATTTAGACTTTTGCTTCCTCTTGTTGTTTAACAGGGTTGTTGCGTTGTTTAGCACAAGGGTGTTCCTGATCAGGAATCCATACCTCATCCTCAGGGAAGGAGAGGTTATTTGAGATGCATTTCCTCATTCCAAAATTCTGGCCAAGCTACCTCCTTCAGCTACAACACAGTTTTTGTTTAGAGCTGGGTTGTGTTGCAGGGTGTAGCAAAGGAGGATCACATAGAGTTATTTCTAGGCTTGTTTTTCAGTGGAGAGGTAGCCTATCAATTGGAGGATCAGAAAGGAGGGCTCCTAGGAATATTTTCACATATTTGGCATTAGGCCAACCATCTACCATCCCTCACAGCATAATCACAATTTTGAACTGCGTTATTTTTGGAGGTAATTGCTAGGAGGGTTCATTGAGCTCATCAAGAGGGCCTATTTCTAAGTAGAGGGATCAGCCTTCTATTTAGAAATACTATTGGAGGAGGACATCATCATTTCATATCTGTCATAGCCTCATTTAATTTAGATCCAGTTTGCAGTGACATCTCAACCCCAGGGTTATTTGTCACATTGTATATTTCTTGGTATTTCTAGCAATCTTTTCCGGGTTGGCTAGAAATCATGTATTAGAGCCCACACCTTCTTTCCTAGGCATTTATTTTTTTTCTATCAGCCATATATCATTTATGTATGTTTACAGCAGCAGCTACACTGATATAGACAGTGTTGTCACTGCTCTTCGGCATTCTATACAGTTGCAGCAACTCATGTGCTGATTGTTTGATCATTGGAGGAATGTTCTTATTGCTTGAGTGGCTTGTCCCTCATGATATTTTTGTATATTGTTGCTGATATCTTAATAAAATTATGGCTGCATATCGATCCATCTTATGAAATGTTCATATTTTCTATGTTTTACATTATTATGTCTTGCATTGCTGCTATTTCCAATTTGGAATATTACAGTGGTATCGAAGCGTAATCTTGGCTCAGCTTGTGCATTCAAGACATTATGCCATTAGAAGGAGAAGCTTATTCTCACAGAAAAGAGAATTTGTACAGAAGAAACAAAAGAAAGACTCCATTATTTGGAGAAATGAAGGAAGAGAGGATCTCCGAGCTTCTTTTCCAAACTATGAAAAATATCAAGGAAGATCTCAAGGAGATGAAAGGGGAGAAGTGTAGAAAATTTCCAAGAGGGTTTGAAAGTGGAGTAAGCCCTAGATATTCACATGATGGGTGTGAGCATTCAGCCACACATGCAGATCCACAGCGCAGTTTATTTCCCACATTCACTGCAAGAAGGATGGAGGAGGAAGATGCACCAAGGGAGGAGACCTTGAGTGACTATCTTCAGGAGTATGAGTCTCAATCAAGGAGATTCAAAGAGCGCTTGGAATTCCAAGGGTTTTTCCAACTCAAGGAAGAGAGAAGATCCAGCAACCATAATAGAAGCAAGAGAGGTAGAATCTTTCTATCTAACTTTGTTGGATCAACAAAGTGCACAGCCAAAGCTTGGGTGAAGGAGCTAGATTCCTATTTCCAGCTACACCAAGTTTCAGAAAAGGAGGCCATTAGAGTAGCAGCACTGCACCTCAAAGGTATGGCCCATGATTGGTGGTTTTGTAGTTCTAATTCATTTCATCATTCAAATGTAAACACTTATGCAAGATTCACCAAGAAATTAGTGAAAAGATTTGATATTAAACATTGTGAAACATCTTTTGTTGAACCCAAAAACTCAAAACCTTTGCATGAGTTGGAGAGATCTTTTTTTCCAACTCCACTCCATATTTATGTTGAAGGGGATAAAAACATGCATGATGCCTTGCCAAGGGAAATATCCCCACTTCTTGAAGAGCCCTCTTCTATAGATGAAGACATGGAGATTCCTCCTTCAAGAGAAGACCAAGATCAAGGGTCTCTCATTGATGATGAGGCATTCTCAAATATTTATGAAGAGGATGAGCAAAGAAGAGCTAACAGCTTTGTACCATCAAGAGGAGATCCACCACCACATGGAGATGGGAAGGGAGCCATTTCTTCCATTAGAGGAGCCCTTGTGTCTTTGTAAGGAGTTCCAAATGATTTAACATGTGGGAACCAAAGCACAATTCTGGAGCAGCATGTATCATTCTTTTGTGGATTGTGAGATGGAAGAAAAGAAGGATCAACATCGAGGGATGATGAGTATTCACCCTTATCTATTTCAGGAGGTTTTTGCACAGAAGAAGGAGATTGTATTGCGCAGTGAAGAGAGGGACAAATCAGTCCACTCATATATACAGTCTACTTTAGATCTTGATGTCTCACTACATGGGGGCATTCCACCTGGGAGGCCACTAGATCTAGAGTTGGTGAGAGACATCTTGCCATTTGGTTCACCACTCTTAGATTCTAGACGAGTGAAGACCTTGGAGGAGTCTAGTACAGTGCAGAGAGTTTGGGACAGACTCAAGGAGGAGGGAGGCATTTCCCCATTTCCAGCATTACCCACTCTCACTACATATACTGCGCTAATAGAAGTTGTTGCAGTGATGGAGGATGGCACCTTCATGGTGCAGGGGAGTTTCTCCATGGATTTGGAGAAACATAGGGTACTTCCTTTGAGGAAGGAATCCTCCATATATTGGAGTAGAAGGAAGCCACTCATGCTTACATTGGCCAAGATCAGGAGATTCTTTTTGGATGTTAGCTTCTCATGGGAGGCCAACTTCCAAAGGTAACCACTTCTATTTGAGCATGAGCAGCTGCATGATGGGCATGGAAGCACTTTGGAGGATGACTTTGGCATGAGGGATGTCAAAGGAAAAGACAAAAGCACGTGGGGAGCTTCAGATGTCAGATCTTCAGCGCTGTCTCTTAGGAGGGTTGATCCATATTAGAGGTCTCAACTTTTGGTAGAGTACTCCAAGGATCTTGGTGCTTGCATGATTCTTGATGACCCGGAGGGAGATGATAGATACATGGTGGTTGATGAGGTTATCTATTCTCATGGCAGAGTCTTCTTGACTAGAGTTTCTGAGCTCAAGAGGAGGCTACTACATGCAGCACATGTGGACTTTCTTTCCATGCACTTTGATGCATTTCATTCTTTGATGGAGGAGTCCACTTGGGAGGGCATCCAGCAGGATATATATCATCATATGGAGAGATGCATAGCCCGGATGGTGATGGAGAGGTTTTCACAACCACTTCCCTACTCATTGAGAGTGAGGGAGAGCTTTCAGTTGAGCCATTTCAGCTCAATGACCAAAGTACATAGTAGAGAAGGCACATTTTTTCATTATGACTTGTACTCCTTTACTTTTTGTGAGTAACATGTTGTAACAAGGAGGATTATTCCTTCTTGTATATGGTATTGTGATGTACTTGAGGCCATTTGCAGCATTGATATTGGCCATGATATTGGTGGTTTGTGGGGGAGGCCACATGATTCATGGTGTGCACCATTGGAACCACATGTTACTTTTGTGATCCTATCTTGCAGGATGATTGTGGCAACAAACAAGTGGCTGGAAAGACACTTGTTATTATTTTTTTTGAGGCAGGCTACGCTGGTTCCATATTTGGAACTATGATCCACCTCCCGGTTGTCATATGGCAACTTGCTTTCATTGGTTTTTGCTTCCATATGTTGGAGAAGTTCTTATGTTTATGGGAAGCTTTGTTGGGAGAGTGGCACAAGAGTTGAGGGTGCCTACTAGGAGTATGATTCTCCCTATTATACATGTTGCATGTTTCAAGAGAAACAATGGGCAAACCATGATTTCGACACTACATCTCTTTTCTTCATGTGGGAGGAGCCATTTGGAGAACTTGAGTTCTTGGAGGAGGCACTTCATGGCTGATTTGTTTGGTGGGGTAACTTGGGTCATTCTTGGAGGCCATGTCATTTCAAACCAAGATCAGCAGCAGCCCCATACTTACCATAAATGGAGAGAGAAACGACTTGGGTGGAAAAATCTAATCTCTCCATGCAGCCCCAATACATTGCATAAACCAAGGGTTGAGGATTTCTTTGATGAGCTACCTAGAATGGCTCATTTCATTTGGATGATAGCATGGGTAGGGGAGACTCTCATTGGGGATGAGATTACCTATGTTTATCATCAATCCTACCTTGAGGAGGCCATGGGACAGCAAGGAGGTTTCCACTTACACCTTCCACCTTTTCACAATGTGAGGCATTTGGGTTTGATTACTTGGGGAGAACCATTGGAAGGTAGATTTATTGCAGATTATGTTGAGTTGTGGTCAGAACTATTGATGAGGAGGCCACAAGAAGAGGAAGGGAGGAATTTTGCTCCACCTTAACAGTTGCTTGAGGACAAGCAAAATTTTGGAGGGGAGGACTGTAATATTCCAAAAAGTTAGCCTTCATCTAAATGGAATATTATAGTTTGTTTTATCATTAGGTAGGTGAATAAGTGGGTGGTGAGGCCCATAAAACCCCTTTAGAAGGAATAATAACACTCCTAATGTGAAAGGAGGAAGAATAAGTAGCTGGATTAAGCACCCTGTGTGTGAACAGGGATTGGATCATGTTGATTCAGTCAACTTTGACCAAATCAACAATGTTGTCATGGAGGAGTGGCCTTTATGATGAGACAGCGCAGTTTTAGTGGAGACAACTTGCATGAGATTGGTGGAAAGTATGGATGGGACCCAATGTGAGTAGGCTCACATGCTATATATGGAGGGGATGACAGTCATTTTTATTCATGTTTGAGATTATTATTTGATATTAGTCTGTTTAGACTTTTTCTTCCTCTTGCTGTTTAGCAAGGTTGTTGCGTTGTTTAGCACAAGGGTGTTCCTGATCGGGAATCCATACCTCATCCTCAGGGAAGGAGAGGTTCTTTGAGATGCATTTCCTCATTCTGACATTCTGGCCAAGCTACCTCCTTCAACTACAACACAGTTTTTGTTTAGAGTTGGGTTGTGTTGCAGGGTGCAGCAAAGGAGGATCACATAGAGCTATTTCTAGGCTTGTTTTTCAGTGGAGAGGTAGCCTATCCATTGGAGGATCAGAAAGGAGGGCTCTTGGGAATATTTCCACATATTTGGCATAAGGCCAACCATCTACCATCCCTCACAGCGCAATCACAATTCTGAACTGCGTTATTTTTGGAGGCAATTGCTGGGAGGGTTCATTGAGCTCATCAGGAGGGTCTATTTATGAGTAGAGGGATCAGCCTTCTATTTAGAAATACTATTGGAGGAGGAAATCATCATTTCAGATCTGTCATAGCCTCATTTTATTCAGATCCAGTTTGTAGTGACATCTCAACCCCAGGGTTATTTGTCGCATTGTATATTTCTTGGTATTTCTAGCAATCTTTTCCGGGTTGGCTAGAAATCATGTATTAGAGCCCACATCTTCTTTTATGGGAATTTCTTTTGTTTATATCAGCCATATATCATTTATGTATTTTTACAACAGTAGCTACACTGAAATAGACAGCGATGTCACTGCTCTCCGGCATTCTATACAGCTGCAGCAACTCATGTGTTGATTGTTTAATCATTGGAGGAATGTTCTTATTGCTTTAGTGGCTTGTCCCTCATGATATTTTTGTATATTGCTGCTGATATCTTAATAAAATGATGGCTTGATATCGATCCCTCTTATGACATGTTCAGATTTGTTGTGTTTTACATTATTATGTCTTGTATTGCTGCTATTTCCAATTTGGAATATTACAAAGAACCACCAAACAAAAATGAAAACAACCACAAATGGTCCTCTATTATTTCTTTCATGAAAAAGGAACATGAACCACTAAACAAAAATGAAAACAACCATAAATATTTTTGTATTATTTCCTTCATGGAAAAGGAACAGGGACCAAAAAAAAAAAAATAGCCACTGATAATCCTCTATTATTTTCTTCATAAAAAAAAAACAACAGGACCACCAAACAAAAACAATCACCAATGGTCCTCTATTATTTCCTTCATGGAAAAAGAACAAGAACCACCAAACAAAATAAAAACAACCACCGATGCTCCCCTATTATTTCCTTCATGGAAATGAACAAGAACCACCAAACAAAAATAAAAACAACGACCGATGGTCCTCTATTAATTGGGTTGATTACCTCTGATTTCTTACATCTATAATTTACATCTAAAAATGTTTTTTTTGGGGCAAATTTCTACTTCTTCATAATCGTTCTGCACTTTCACTCCCTCTTAGTTGTAATTTTTTTTAATGGACCTAAATACCATATCCATAATAATAATAATAATAAATCAAATATTATTCCATATAACTCAATTTATAATTTTATAATTCACACACACGCACACCTTTAAAACATATATTTCAATATTTTTACAACTTTTTGAACATTTATGACCTATTCTCATTTTGAAGAGATGATGATTAAGCTTTATACCATAAAAAATTAAGATTTACTTTAAATACCATATTCCCCTACAACTAATAATAATAATAAATCAAATATATTACATAATTTTATAACTCTAATATATATATATATATCTTAATAATATGAAAATATTTACTACATTAATATAAACTAAATTAGTGAAGATATGATAATGATAAATACTCTACACGTTACAATATTTATATAATTAATTTAGTATAGCTAAATGATATATAAATATACTTTTATTAAAATAAGTACATTTACAATTTAATATGATATAAGTTGTTATAGCAGTAATGTTCATATTATCTTATGTTGATTTCATATATATATATAATTTAGTTTTAAGAAAAAATTGTTTAGTTTAAATAGCCATTTTGTTTTGAAAAATATAAATTTTACCTTTAATATTATTCTCATATCCCAATATTTTTATTAAACACCTTATTAATATATTTGTATACATAACAACCAATCCTGTATATTATTAATTGCCTTATTATTAATTAATATATATTAAAGTAGGCAATTACATAACTGGGAACAGTTTGTGTACTTTTTTATTAAGAGAATTTACATGGTGATTGAAATCAGATATTTGAACCATAATTTTTTCATGAGATCGCAATTTCCAACTGTTAAGATTGTTGTAGAGTATGGCGTTACAACTATATTTGTATAATTCAAATTTGCACGTAATTTTAAACTCGAATTTTCAAATGAAATTTGGACAATAATTTGTGCGAATACGAAATGATCGAACCATGTTTTTTGGTTTTGTTATTTCCATCTCTTTTCCTTTACATTGTTAGCCTTCTATGTTTTTTATTCCTTGGGTCATACTCATGTGCCTCCATGGTTTTTAAATCTTTTACTTTCTCTTTCTTTGGTCACACTCATACTGCTGGTTTCCATCCTTACCGATGCCGAAATGTTTTGTGTTATTCTCACTTTTTATTTTTTCAGTCACACTCGACCAAAAGAGAAAAAATGGAGAAACGACCACTTCTCACTCTATATTACTTCGATTCATTGTTGGTCCTACTCACCTCCTCGCCTTCCATAAATATTATTTGTCTGCAAATATCTACTACTTAATTATTTCTCCTCTCTTTGCAAATTTATTTTCCATAGCTTTGGTGTTGCTAAAGCCATGGAGACCGTTTGCACTAGAGCAAAACCAACATCATAAGTAGTGTTGTTATTTCTCCACTCTTCCAACTCATAGATAATATGGTTCACTTGGATCAAAACCCTTACGATTTGCAAAAGAAGCTAAGTAGTCATTAGAGAAATTTTGACATACAAAATGGGCCTAAAAACAAAAATGTACAACCAAAATAAACTTTGTAAGAACCAATAGGATTCAAGATCATGATGTGAACCATGAGATGATTTACCATTTTGGAGTAATAAGATAAAATAAAAACTATTTTTTCCACTTGTATTTTCAACTTATTTCCCCACGATTCTACGAAAGCACTCGTTAGATGCAGAATATAATTTATGATCCAAGGAGTACCAATGTTATATACTTTATATGGAACCAATACATGAAAAATGAGAAAATACATAAAAAAACATGATTTCTCATGGAAAAAGAATAGAAACCACCATACAAAACAAAAACAACCACCAATGGTCCTATATATTTCCTTCATGGAAAAACAACCACCAAACAGAAATGAAAACAACCACAAATGGTCCTCTATTTTTTCTTTCATGAAAAAGGAACATGAAACACCAAACAAAAATGAAAACAACCATAAATAGTTTTTTATATTATTTCCTTCATGGAAAAGGAATAGGGACCTCCAAATAAAACAAAAACAACCACTGATAATCCTTTATTATTTTCTTCATAGAAAAAAAAGAATAGGACCACTAAGCAAAAACAACACCGATTGTCCTCTATTATTTCCTTCATTGAAAAATAACAAGAACCAATGAACAAAATAAAAACAACCACTGATGCTCCCCTATTATTTCCTTTATGGAAAAGAAACATTAACAACAACAACAAAAAATGAAAACAATGACTGATGGTCCTCTATTATTCCCTTCATGGAAAAGCTACAAGAACTACCAAACAAAAACAATGACCAATGGTCCTCTATTAATTGGGTTGATTATCTCTCATTTCTTACATCTAAAATTTACATATAAAAATTGTTTTTTGGGGCCAAATTTCATCTTCTTCATAATCGTTCTGCACTTTCACGTTTCCTCTGCATATTCCTCTTTTTCTCTCTACTCGGATTGCATTTCTTTGGAATTGCAAAAGCCATCGAGGTCATTGGGACTAGAGCAACAACCAACATCATTAGGGAAGTTTGCAAAATTGTTATTGGTCCACTTGTCCAACTCACAAAAGTTGTTGTTCACTTGGATCACAACACTCGGCTTTTGCAACAAAAGCTCACAACTACGAGAGCCTTAGTAGAAGGAACAAACAAGGAATTTCAAGATCAGAAAAGAAGTGCTCCGCCTATACCGACTATTGTATGACACCTATGATTGATTGGATCAGGACTCCTAACAAGCGAAGACCAAACACTTTGGCGATCTGGAAATTTTTCATTAAATCATTTAATATCATTGAGCCCAACCTTGCATGGAAAATTGGCTATGGTTCCTAAGTTAAAATTGGTTTCGATCTATGGATTGGATGCGGTCATCATCATTTGTTTCATCATGATTTGGTGACTCTCTTAAATAATAACGGAAACAAAACTCTAAATCAAGTGGCAGATCCTGAAAACAATTCGATTGGGGCATAGGACTGGTTGGACGCACACATGGGGGCTTCACTCAAGGAACCTCGACATATCACGCGTGTTCATGGCATACTAAAAAATGACCATAAATTTACTACATATAAGAAAATATCTATAAAAATCACATTACTTAACCCCCTACCAATATGAACACAATATAACCTCCCAATTAAAAAAACCCCTACTTTCACTAGATATTGTAGGTATCCATTTTTTCATTAACATTTTTTATACCCCTTTATATTTTTTCATTAACTTTAAGCTCCATTTTTTATACCTACCAATATAAAAACCATTTACTCCTTAATATATGCTCAATATATTATCTCATTTTTTCCTCAATATATATCCCCCAATTTGAACTCGCGTGGTATGGTATTGTTCCCCCAGCGAAGGCCCCGTGGACGCACACCACCTCAATCTTCTAGTTGAATGGATAATCCCTTGGAAGAATTACGCTACAACCCTCACTAATTCTCATGTTCGACTACGGGACGAAGAAGATGAGTTAAAATGGTTCCACTCTCCCATTGGGGAGTACGCCCCAAAGATAGGATACGTTATTATCATTTCCAATCGAGAGCTTGACACTCCTGAATGGCTGGTGGAAGTGAGTATAGAAGTTTAAATATCCAACGAAATATCGAATATTTATGTGGTATATCTCGACAAACAAGCTCCCTATAGGTGAAAGCATTCAAAAAGAAGCTTTGCAGGCCCAAAGTGGTTCCCTCCATGTAAATTACTGAAGAATTGGTTGACCAGATTTTTGTGGCATGCTTCTATACTTGAAATATTTGGAACTTTTCCCACAATGTCATTATACCTCTTCCTGACTGGAAAGGCCCATCTTGGAAAGACGCATGAAACTCTTGGTGCTCATCAACATCTCCAAAAAAGTTACTAAATCTCCCTCTAATTATCTGTTGGGGGATTTGGATCATTCATAACATGGTTATTTTTCAAGATAAAAATTTGAGCCTTGATCGAGTGACTAATCAAGCACTTGCATCATGTGATTGATCTGAAAGGACTCTATTAGTTTGTTGTGCTAAGTGTCTTTTCAGTTATAAAACATGTGCATACTTGTCCCCATAGTTTTCTTAAGGATTGAGAATTTTAACCATGAAATATAGATGATTTTGTGAATTAGAAGCATGAAAATAAGCCTAAATAAAACTAAACAACAATGTATAACAAAGAAATAAAACCACACATCACATTTACACAGCAGGCATGATGAAGCAGTTCACCCCTCCTGGGCTACATCTGCTGGTCCAACTCCCAATGGCATGTCCATCTTTCATTATGCTAAAAAATTTTCAAATACTTGTGTTTATAGGCCTCTAATGGATGTTTTCTCTGCACAAATGGTTCCAGAATGATCCAATTAGTCTATATTGTCTCTTCATTCACTCAGATTTGGCGAAAATTGAGCCTCCAACTCATTTTCCTAGTAACTCCTAGAAAAACTCCACTAATTGTGGAGAACTCCACATAACTGGAGTTAAATTTGGCCAAAATCCACAAAATAGGGGTGCGCTATAACTCCGTCAGTGCTAACCATTAGAATTAACTGTTATGGGTAGGGGGTGGCTACATGCCAACCCCCAAAACCTATGGTTACATTCAATGTCAGCGGAACTGAAGGTTAGAACCACGGTAAGTTGTTTTGAACCCACGTTTGAAGTCGAGTTAACGTAACAGTAGGAGTAACTATCACATAGACTCTGCCATGTGACGAGGCTTAACTGTTGTGATGACCCTAAGTAGATAGGCCTTAACGGTTTGGTTTTGTGGTTTGTTGCAAATGACATGTGATCATATACCTTGGATCGTCGCCGGTTTGGGACCGTCAGTGGTCCCAACACCTATGTACGTATGTTCTGAACTTTAAATATAACCCGTGGACTAATATAGTTAAGAAACATTGTAGCACGGTTTGTGGATATCTATGTGTGCAGGCCAGAGGTTGCGGGTTTGAACCTTGCGGACCTCATAAAATTTTACACTAATCCCTTGGGGACACGTGGAAGCCTCAAGGCTCGCCACGTGTCACCCTATAATTGGTCCACCAAAAATACAACGTACAACCCTAAACAAATCACAATGTGCCACTTGTCAGCTTCTGACTGGCTCTGAGAATAGGAATATTCTTTGGAATATTCCTTTTTGGTGACTGTGCACCCTCCATGCTGACTGGGCATCCCAGTCAAACCTGTCACAAAATTTAGTTGTTTGGGAATTCGATCAGAAAGTGATATCTCCCTCATTCGACATCAGTTTTTTGAACAGTTTGCAGCACCAGAATTAGAAAGACTAGATCTATACAACCATCCTGGTTTCAACCCAATCCTGTAACTTTCAATTCTGAGCAAAATTTATGAACTCCTAATCACACCACCACTTTGCCTTGCTTGGCTTACTTCCTTTGAGCCCAACTCAAAGGTAGTCAACACTTCCCCTCTTGGATGCTCTTGTTCTCCTGTCAAGAATTGTATCTTCCTTGAGCTCATCCAAAAATTCTGGTGAGAAATCTTCAATAGAAGGTAATTGAACATCACTTCCTTGATCATCGATCAAAGGTGGCTCATACAAATGTAAATTTTCAACATTAACAACTAAATACATTTTCATATATGAAGGCAAGTCAAGTTGAAATGCATTGTTACCAACTTGCTTTATGATCTTGAATGGACCATGGCGAAAAGGTTTGAGCTTTTTACCTTCCCCTTGCATCCTTTCTTTTCTTATGTGCAATGCTACCTCATCTCCCTCTTGAAACTTGTGATCAACTCTATGTTTGTCATGCCTCTCCTTGTATTTTCTTTGACTCTTCTCAAGTTGTTCTTGAACTTGTTGATATATAATCTGAATTTTCTCAATGAACTTTCGAGCCTTGTCAATATCACTATGCCCATCAATTGCAACATCCTTCTCAAAGATGAAGTCTAATGGAGATTTTGGAAAATACCCAAAGCATAATTCAAAATGTGATGTATTTGTAGAAGAGTGCTTTGCCCAGTTGTAAGCATGTTCAATGTAATGCAGTTGCTCATCCCACAACTTAGGATGTTTGCTGCAATATCCTCTCAATGAATGCACAATTGTTTTGTAAACCACCTCGGTTTGTCCATTAGTTTGCGGATGAAAATATGTACTCTTTTTAAACTTTGTGTCCATCACACTCCAAATATTGGACCACAAATTTCCAATGAACCTGAAATCCCTGTCACTAACAATAGAAGTTGGCAATCCATAATGAACCCATACATGTTGAAAATAAAGTTCAGCAGTTTGTTCACTAGTAATGGTTTTCTTACATGGCATAAGTATAAACATTTTACTGAATCTATCCACAACTACATAAAGATAATCATGTTGTTTTCTTGACATAGGTAGACCTCCAACAAAGTCCATGGAGACACTCTCCCATGGCCTTGATGGTACCGGTAGTGGTGTGTACAACCCAAGCTTCCTATTACTAGGCTTTCTTGTTGCACACATAGAACAACCTCTTATAAAATTCGACAAACTATCTATCATGCGAGGCCAATAGAAATACCTCTGTAGATGCGCCATTGTTTTGCTTACCCCAAAGTGTCTAGCAATAAGAGATGAATGAGCTTCTCTCATGACACTCAACCTCTCTCCTTGTGGTATACACAGTTTTCCCAAATGAAACAACAAATTTTTACGCATGTGATAATCATTTTCCTCAACTTGATTCTGTTCAATCAAACTAGCATACACATCTTGAAAATCAACATCATGTGCATATTGTTCTATGTAACTCTCATGTACAATGGAATCATTTTTTAGTAAAAAATATGCACTAATAATCGGTCTTGAAAGCATATCAGCAGCTTTATTGAAAATACCTTTCTTGTACATTATAACCAAGTGAAACTGTTGAAGAAATCCCATCCACCTGAAATGTCATGATTGCTGCAATTTTGTTTGCGAGTGCAAGTACTATAATGGTTGGTGATCGGTATGTACTATCGTCTCTTTACCCATTAAGTAGAGTTTCCGCTTCTTGACACTTTATACCAATGCATACAGTTCTTTGTCATATGTAGGATAATTAGTTACAACACCATTGAATGCTTCAGAATGAAAAGCGATAGGCTTACCATGCTGTAAAAGAACTGCGCCCATGGCATAATCACTAGCATCAGTTTGTATCTCGAATGGTTGTCTCAAATTCGGTAATGCAAGGAATGGAGTTGTTCTAATCTGGTCTTTTAAAGCTTGGAAATATTGCTTTTGTTTGCCTCCCATTAGAAGCCTTGTCACTGTATGCATAGGAGTTGCGATCGTAGAAAAGTTAGCAATAAAATTTCTCCAATACTGAGCTGCACCTAAGAAATTTCTTACCTTGATTACCATTTTGGGAGTGGGCCAATTCACAAACTTTAGAAGGATCAATTCTCAACTTGCCTCCTCCTACAATGTGTCCCAAATAAACCAAAGAAGTCTTTCCAAACTCACACTTTGACATCTTAAGAAATAATTTCTCTTTCTTCAAAACATCAAGCACTCATGAAAAATTGCACTAATTGTTGAGAACTCCACATAAATGGAGTTAAATTTGGCCAAAACCCACAAAAATAGGGGCGCATTATAACTCCACCAGCGCTAATTGTTATGGGTAGGGGGTGTCCACATGCCAACCCCCAGAACTTGTGGTTACATTCAATGTCAGTGGAACTGAAGGCTAGAACCACGGTAAGTTGTTTTGAACTCGCGTTTGAAGTTGAGTTAACGTAGCGGTCGGAGTAACCATTGCATAGAATCCCCCATGTGACGAGGCTTAACTATTGTAATGACCCCAAGTAGATAGGCCTTAACGGTTTGGTGTTGTAGTTTGTTGCAAATGACATGTGATTGTATACCTTGGACAGTCAGCGGTTTGGGACCTCCTGGGGTCCCAACCCCCATGTACATATGTTCTAAACTTTAAATATAACCCGTGGACTAATATAGTTAAGAATCATTGTATCCTGGTTGGTGGAGATCTATGTGCGCAGGCCGGAGGTCATGGGGTCGAACCCTGCAGACCACATAAAATTTTATACTAACCTCTTGGGGACACGTGGCGGCCTCAGTGCTAGCCACATGTCACCCTATAATTGGTCCACCAAAAATACAACGTACAACCTTGAACAAATCACAATGTGCCACTTGTCAGATTCTGACTGGCTCTAAGAAAAGGAATATTCTTTTGAATATTCCTTTTTGCTCACTGTTCACCCTCCATGCTGACTGGGCATCCTAGTCAAACCTGTCGCAAAATTTAGTTGTTTGGGAATTTGATAAAAACCCGATATCTCCCTCATACAACATCGGTTTTTCGAACCGTTCACGGAGCGAGAATCAAAAAGATGAGATATACGCAACCATCCTAGTTTCAACCCAATCCTATAAATTTCCATTTTGAGAAAAAAATATGAACTCTTGATCACATCTCCCCATTGGGAAGCTTTTGGACCCCAAAATACTTGATTACATGTTCAGTAGATGAGGTTACAACTCCCTCACCTTTCCAACTTCCATCCACTTTACCTTACTTGGCTTACTGCCTTTGAGCCCAACTCGAAGGTAGTGAACACTTCCCCTCTTGGATGCTCTTGTCCTCGTGTTAAGAATTGTATCTCCCTTGAGCTCATCCAGAAATTCTGGCAATAAATATTCAATAGAAGGCAGTTGAACATCACTTCCTTGATCATCAATCAAAGGTGGCTCATACAAATGTAAATTTTCAACATTAACAACTGAATACATTTGCATATATGAAGGCAAGCCAAGTTGAAATGCATTGTTACCAACTTGCATTATGATCTTGAATAGACATAGCGAATGGGTTTGAGCTTTTTACCTTCCCCTTGCGTCCTTTCTTTGCTTATGTGCAACCATACCTCATCTCCCTCTTGAAACTTGTGATCAACTCTATGTTTGTCATGCCTCTACTTGTATTTGCTTTGACTCTTCTCAAGTTGTTCTTGAACTTGTTGATGTATAATCTGAATTTGCTCAATGAACTTTCAAACCTTGTCAATATCACTATGTCCGTCAATTGCAACATCCTTCTCAGAGATGAAGTATAATGGTGATTTTGGAAAATACCCAAAGAAAATTCAAAAGGTGATGTATTTGTAGAAGTGTGCTTTTCCCGGTTGTAAACGTGCTGAATGTAATGCAGTTGCTCATCCCAGAATATAGGATATTTGCTGCAATATCCTCTCAATATATGCACAACAGTTCTATTCACCACCTCGGCCTGTCCATCAGTTTGCAGATGAAAAGAAGTACTATTTTTCAACTTTTTGTCCATCATACTCCAAATACTGGACCAAAAAAATGAACCTGGAATCCCTGTCGCTAACAATTGAAGTTGGAAATCCATAATGAACCCATACATGTTGAAAATAAAGTTCAGCAGTTTGTTCACTAGTAATGGTTTTCTTACATGGCATAAGTATACACATTTTACTGAATCTATCCATAACTACCTAAAGATAATCATGTTGTTTTCTTGACATAAGTAGACCTCCAACAAAGTCCATGGAGACACTGTCCCATGGCCTTGATGGTACCCGTAGTGGCATGTACAAACCAAGCTTCCTATTACTAGGTTTTCTTATTGCACACATAGAACAACCTCTTACAAAACACGACACACTATCTATAATGTTAGGCCAATATCAATACCTTTGTATATGCACCATTTTTTTGCGTACCCCAAAGTGTCCAGCAATAAGAGATTAATGAGATTCTCTCATGACACTTAGCTTTTCTCCTTGTGGTATACACAGTTTTCCCAAATGAAACAACAAATTGGTATGCATGTGATAATCATTTTCCTCAAATTGATTCCCTTCACTCAAACTAGCATACACATCTTGAAAATCAAGATCATGTGCATATTGTTCTATGTAACTCTCATGTACAATAGAATCATTGTTGAGTGAAGTAGATGCACTAATAATCGGTCTTGAAAGCATATCAACAACTTTATTGAAAATACCTTTCTTGTACCTTATAACCAAGTGAAACTATTGAAGAAATCCCATCCACCTAAAATGCCGTGATTGCTGCAATTTTGTTTGCGAGTGCAAGTACTGTAATGGTTGGTGATCGGTATGTACGATCATCTCTTTACCCATCAAGCAGTGTTTCCACTTCTTGACGCTTTGTACCAACACCAGCACCATTGAATGTTTCAAAATGAAAAGTGATAGGCTTACCATGTTGCAAAATAATTGCGCCCATGGCATAATCACTAGCATCAGTTTGTATCTCGAATGGCTATCTCAAATTCGGTAATGCAAGGACTGGAGCTGAACTGATATTGCCTTTTAAGGCTTCGAAAGCTTGTTATTGTTTTCCTCCCCATTGGAAGCCTTTCTTCACACTTGTCACTACATGCATAGGAGCTGTGATGGCAGAAAATTTAGCAATAAACTTTCTCTAATGTTGAGCTGCACCTAAGAAACTTCTTACCTCAATTACCATTTTGGGAGTGGGCCAATTCAAAA
The DNA here is from genome assembly GCA_034641835.2 of Pinus albicaulis. Taxonomy (NCBI): domain Eukaryota; kingdom Viridiplantae; phylum Streptophyta; class Pinopsida; order Pinales; family Pinaceae; genus Pinus; species Pinus albicaulis. The sequence goes on from JAXQQM020061074.1 coordinate 202,710, forward strand.
TGGCTTCCAATTTAGAAGGATCAATTCTCAACTCGCCTCCTCCTACAATGTCTCCCAAATAAACCAAAGAAGTCTTTAAAAACTCACACTTTGACATCTTAAGAAATAATTTCTCTTTATTCAAAACATCAAGCACTCTATTCACATGTAAGACATGTTCTTCTCTTGTTTTGCTGAAAACCAATATGTCATCTAAGTACACAATCACAAAGTCATCAAGGACACAAAACACTATCCATAACACACATGAAAGTCGTCGGTACATTGCACAAACCAAATGACATAACCAACCACTCAAAGAGTCCTTGTTTGGTTTTGAATGTAGTTTTCCATACATAACTTTCTGCAATTCTTACTTGATGATATCCACTTCGTAAATCTAATTGAGTGAAAAAAATTTGCTTCTTTCAGCTGATCAATCAAATCATCTATCCTTGGGAGTGGGTATCGATTCTTTACCGTTATCTTGTTCAAAGCTCTGAAGTCTACACACATGCGCCAAGTCCCATATTTCTTCGGAATCAAGACTATGGGCGAACCGCATGGCAAGGTGCTTGGCCTTATGATTCCTTTGTCCAACATGTCCTTGATTTGCCTATTTATTTCAGCATTCTCCACTATCGACATGCGATACATGCCAATGTTTGGAAGAGGACAATCTTGCTACAACTGAATCTCATGTTGAATCTCCCTTTTTGGAAGCAATCTTGTTGGCTTCCTGAAACATCTCATGATGTGCATCAACTACATCATATAAATCTGATTTCAAATTAGGATCACAACCCTCAAATGATTCATGATTAACATCATCTTTAGGCTTAATCATTAGAAGAATAAAATTCTTACTTGAATTTACCAGCCCCTTTACCTATCCAACATTTACAATACCAATGTTTGTCTTCTTGCGATGTGCTCTAACAATGTACTCCTTTCTGTCTTTTAATAAATGGTATTTGTTCTCACGGCGATGGAATATCACTTTCCTGTTATACAAGTAAGGACTCCCCAACACAATACTTGTTATGTCAAGCAGAACCACATCTAATTCAACTGTGTCAGTAAAATTTGCAGTTATTGCAAACCGCAATATACACTTCTTTGAAACCTATAAATTTGCTTCCTTACAAATCCAACCAAGTGGATATGGTTTTGGATGTGGTATGGTCTCAAGGTTAAGTTTCTTGACCAAGTCTTCAAAGATTAAGTTTTCTTGTGGCCCACTGTCAAACAATGTGTCAATCTTAGTATGTTTGGATATGACCCTCACATGAAATAGTTCAATTCTTTCTTCTTCATTTGGAGCATGTATGTGACAGTTTAATGTACTAGTACTGGGTTTAGTTTCAATTTATTTTCCCTTCATGTTCTTCAATCCCATGGCTGTAATTTTAGATTCATCACTTGAATTCTCTCCTAAATCATGTTGAGTTGTAGCTGTAGTTTTCTATTTCCCTTTGTTGTTGTATCTCTTGGGTTTCATTTTAGGATGTAATTTCCAACAATGATTTTCATCATGGCCTTCTTTTGAACAATTTTTACAAACCAATTTGTCTCCCTCTTTCTTAACAGATGCATTCTTTTTTCGTTTTCCTTTTGAGGTCTTCTCTTTGTTTTTGCCCTTAAAAGGATTCTTCCTACCCTCTTCAGAAGTGTTTTTCCCTCTAGCTTCTAGATGTGTGGCATGAACACATACTTCATCTAGACTTATAGGATTAAACATGAGAATAATATGTTTAGGGTAGCTATGTAAGGCTCCTATGTACTTGAGCAAAGTTTCTTGGCTCTTTAAATCTACCCCTAATAAGAGAGCTCTTCTCCTAAATTCTTGGGTGTAATCTTGCACATTTTATCCCTTCAATTGTCTAAAGTTTTTCCAGCTCATTATGGATTTATGCTTATGAGCTAATGGATAAAACTGTTGCTTTATTGCAATAATGAAATCAGTCCATGATAGAATAATCTTACCATGCTTCTTGAACTCCTCCTTTGTCTTGGATTCCCACCAAACAAGTGCTGCACCTTCCATTCTCAATGAAGCTAATTGGATTTTGGTATCATCATCTTGAAGGTTCTGGATTCTCAAATAGACCCCCAATTTCCTAATCCAGTTATTAATATTTTATGCATTGAGTTCACCATTAAACATTGGCAATTCAAACTTAACATCAAGTTTTAAAAAAGGACTTTTACCAGTGTTATTTGACTTGTGTGGCTGATGTACTGAAGATGAAGTAGAGGATGAGGATGATGAGGGTGAGGATGGTGACTTTCCACTACCTCCATTTCCTCCATTGCCCTTCTTTGACTTATCTTCATCATTGTGACCTCTTGAAGATCCCTTTCCTTCCTTGTGAATTTTGGATCCTTCTCCTTCTAGTTTCTCATTCCTTTATTGATAAAGGATTCTAACCATCTTAGTCATGTCAAGGAATGCTTTCTTGAACACTCTTTCATCCTCCTTGGGATCCATCTCCTCATGGATTTCTCCTTCCTCTTGAGGCATGCTTAATGTTGCTTCTTCTTCCTTAAGAGGTGAACTAGGTGGTGGAGATTGTGGCAATCTTGTTCTCCTTTGTTGTGGCTCACTTTGAGGCCCTCTTGCTTCCACCAATGTGCCTTCTCCTCTCTTGAGCTTGAGCCTAGTAAGCATCTAACAATTGCAAACAGTTAAACAAATCTTTGCACAAAATAAAACCAGAGAATAAAATCTAGGTCTGATAGCAGCCTGATCTGAAAGGATTGTATTAGTTTTATGTGCTAAGTGTCTTTTCAGTTATAAAACATGTGCATACTTGTCTCCATAATTTTCTTAAGGATTGAGAATTTTAACTATGAAATATAGATGATTTTGTGAATTTGAAGCATGAAAATAAGCCTAAATAACACTAAACAGTAGTGTATAATAGAGAAATAAAACCACACATCACATTTACACAACAGACATGATGAAGTAGTTCACCCCTCCTGGATACATCTGCTAGTCCAACTCCCAATGGCATGTCCATCTTTCATTATGCTAAAAATTTTGCAAATACATGTGTTTACGGGCCTCTAATGGATATTTTCTCTACACCAATGGCTCCATAATGCTCCAATTAGTCTAGATTGACTCTTCATTCACTCAGATTGGGCCAAAATTGAGCCTCCAACACATTTTCCCACTAATTGTGGAGAACTCCACATAACTGGAGTTAAATTTGGCCAAAACCCACAAAAATAGGGGCGCGCTATAACTCCGCCAGTGCTAACCATTAGAATTGACTGTTATGGGTAGGGGGTGACCACATGCCAACCCCCAGAACCCGCGGTTACATTCAATATCAGTGGAACTGAAGGCTAGAACCACAGTAAGTTGTTTTGAACACGTGTTTGAAGTCGAGTTAACGTAACGGTCGGAGTAACCGTCGCATAGACTCCACCATGTGACGAGGCTGAAATGTTGTGATGACCTCTAGCGGATAGGCCTTAACGGTTTGGTGTTGTGGTTTGTTGCAAATGACATGTGATCATATACCTTGGACCGTCGGTGGTCCCAACCCCCATGTACATATGTTCTAAACTTTAAATAAAACCCGTGGACTAATATAGTTAAGAAACATTGTAGCTTGGTTGGTGGAGATCTATGCGCGCAGGTCGGTTGGGGATACATGGCAGTCTCAGGGCTGGCCACGTGTCACCCTATAATTGGTCCACCAAAAATACAATGTACATGTCTGAACAAATCACAATGCGCCACTTGTCAGCTTCTGACTCGCTCTAAGAAAAGGAATATTCTTTGGAATATTCTTTTTTTCTGACTGTGCACCCTCCATGTTGTCTGGGCATCCCAGTCAAACCTGTCACAAAATTTAGCTGTTTTTGAATTCAAGCAGAACGCGATATCTCCCTCATAAGACATTGGTTTTTAGACCCGTTCACGGTGCCGGAATCAGAACGGCGAGATCTACGCAACCATCCCGGTTTCAACCCAATCTTGTAACTTTCAATTTTGAGCAAAATTTATGAACTCCTGATCATTGATCTTCTCCCATTTGAAGAGTTTGATCATAGAGTTAGGAACATAACTCAGGAACAGGTGGACAAGTCTTGCCCTTGGGCCTATTTTGACAGGGTCTCTCTATAGGGAGGCATGTGTGTAGGTGATGTCATTTTACACATAAATGAAAACCACTCTTTCAAATTACAAAGAAGTTTGAACCCTAGCACAAACAATTTTGCACAGTTATCGATCTCAAGATTCTACTTTTATTTGCTATTGAGAAAGGATGCAAACAATTATAGATCTATGGTGATTCCCTATTAGTTGTAAATTGGTTTAATGGATCATTTAGATGTCAAATGCACACACTCATTCCATTGTTGGAGGAAGTGCTTCTACTAAAAAGAAAGTTTGATATGATTTCATGTTGTCACATTTACAGGGAAATGAATGTCACCATTGATGCACTTTCCAAGGAGGGCGTGCAACAAATTAGAGTTATTCATCTCAAGCTTCTACTTTTATTTGCTATTAAGAAGGGATGCAGACAGTTATAGATCTATGGTGACTCCCTCTTGGTTGTAAATTGGTTTAATGGATCATTTAGATGTCACATGCACACACTCATTCCATTGTTGGAGAAAGTGCTTCTACTAAAAAGAAAGTTTGATCTGATTTCATGTTGTCACATTTACAGGGAAAGGAATTTCACCATTGGTGCACTTTCCAAGGAGAGCGTGCAACAAATTAGGGGCATATGGAAGATCATAGAACCTAATGGAAATGAGCGTTATGAATTCTATCACAAGTCGTTTATAGAGGATTCTCATTTGGCTGAAGTAGAGGACGAATGACTCATGACTTACAGATGACGATGACAATTTTTTCCAGATTTTTACTCATGTTATATTTTATGTTTTCATCATTATGCATACGTATATGACTCTAATATTGTTTATATCCAAAAAATTATGTGATATAAACAACTTTCTGGACTTACTTTTTGTACTTTGTTTTTTATGATCACTACAAGATAATAACTCTTGAACATTGACTAAAAGATTGTTACAAAACATTTTTTTTAATGCCTTGAGACACTTATTTCATGTAATTTTCATTTTCCTCATAATAAAAAATAAAATTGAGAAAGAAACTCATTAACTAAAATTAAAATATCAATAATGTATATCCTTAAATCAAAATTATATTTTATTAATAAAATTTATAATGTTTTGAAAATAAAACAAAACATTTTTGGAAAATATAATTAATTATTTTTTTTACATGAAAGTAATAATAAGTATAATTTGTCATATATATGTAGAGATATATATATAACTCCTTCCATGTTATAATGTAATAGCAGTTGTAGTTGAGTTAATTAATTTAAATTATTATAAAATAATAAAATTTAATAAATTTAATGTTATGTATTAATAAATAACAACAAAATATATATATATAAAGGATAAGGAATCCGTCGATGTTGCAATGTAAAGTCATCTACTTAGCAACTGCTATATAAACGAAGTGTGTCAATTTTTTCAGTCATTACTTTTTCCTCTAATGGTACATGGTACTGTGAGTGGAACCTCCACTCGCACTTCCCAACAAACCCACAATAGAATTGACAGTTGGATAAGTTTTGATGGATAGCACCACGTGGTGAGGAGAAGAAGAGAAAGTACCTGGAAACGTTCATCTCCTCACCCACCGACAAATCTTACCGACCAATTTTGTCCATGGAAATTGCTTGTCATGAAGAAAGTTGTGTCCATTGAGAAGATGGTTGTGGAAAAGTACTACAGCTGGCTTAAAAGTATTAATTAATATTTATTTTAAAAACGTATTTTTTATATTATAATTTAAACGGTCGATAATGTTATATTTATAAATTTATTTAAATAATAATATGTTAATTAAAATTTATTTCTTAAAATATAAATTTTTTAGTTTATGTTAAAAATTGGAGTTTTTTTCCTTAATTTCTTAAACTAACTCTTTTACCAACTATTTTCCTACATTTCATGAAATTGGAATTTTATGGGAAAAATTACACCATGGATTTCCTAAGAGTTTAATGAAAAAAATTTAGTTGTGGATTTTCTTTAATGGAAACAATTTTCTAAAAGATCTCTAAAATTGCAAAGCTTTTGAATAAGGGTTTGATGACAAAAATCTCTAAAGGCTTCCTAAAGTTATAGAGAGTTTTTGAATAAGTATTTGATGGTGATGATTCTGTAATGTAGATATTGACACCTCTTCCATCAATTCCATTATTTCTAAACAATTATACCATTAGTGGATCAATTCTCTCGCCAATGCTCTTAATAAATTAGAAGAAGCTTGCATATATTGAGCACAATAGAATTTTTGGAATGGAAATTATCTTCGACATCTGCATGTATTGCTAGTATTTCCTTATTTCATTTTCCAGGTTTGTAATAAAGATGATAATGAACCCACGATAGTAAACTTCCTTAGATGATATGCTTCCCACTACTTCTAAGAATACATCTATGAACATTCTATATGCCGTATTACATAGTTTTAATGATTTCTAGGTATGGTATTGTTTTTATTTTCTAAAACAGTTAACATTAAGAAAACTATAAGTAATTATTTCGTACAAGCAATTGTATAGAAGAAGACAATTTATAGATGTAAATGGGACCATCTCTATGGCCTCATTCAAAATTTAAAAACTCTTGGGGTATATTTACTATGATGATGTCAAGATAGTCCATGTTTTTATAAAATATGTAAATTTTAAGCAATTCTTTAATAGGTGAAAATAACATACCATGTATATACTATGTCTCAATTGTTAGATCACAATTCTTTATTTTCATTTTAGTATTGTTTTTAGATTGAATGTATAATTGCAGATAGTAATCTTTATCATAAGAAGCTGTTAGGTCCCCATATTACTAGTGTAGCCCTTATTGTTATTAATGTAGCCCCCTTATTGTTATTGTTGTACCCCTGCAACCCCCATATTGTTATGATTGTTTACTTACATTATTATTGTTAGGTTGGCTAGGATTATATTGTGACTCCATGGACCCCTATATAAAGAAGGAGGTTTTTTCATTTGTATCATCCAAGAATTGTTCATTTATGTAATGTATTGGAGGTTGTCCCCTCGAAGTGGCTGATTTTTAAGGTGTTGATCTCTCTTTTCTTCTATTTTTGGAGCTGGTTTCATAACATTTGGTATCAAAGCTTTGGATTCTAGGGTTTTGCTGCTCCATAAAGGCCATCGTGGAATTTTTTCTATAAATTTATTTATACGAAAGTTCAGAAGGTGAAAGTTTTACAGCACGAAGCTGAAATCCTGAGGAACATCCTGGAAAAATTTCAGATCTTGGTTCAATATATTTTCGGAGATATGATATGTGGAAGTTACGACTTTTTGCAGGCTCCTGAATTTAACCTAAATAGGTCATCATGGCATTGTCGCTATAACATTTTTTCTATGAGGGTTTTGAAGCTGAAATTTTTATGGAGAGAAGCCAAAATCTAGGGGAACGTCATGGAAAAATTTCATATCTTGATTCGCAATATTTTCAGAGATAGTGTCTATGGAAGTTAGGGATTTTTTAGGCTCCTAAATTTCATCTCAAAGAGGTGACAGTGAGAAAATCATCATAACTCTCTCTCTGAGCATTGGATTGGAATTCTGTAAAAAGTGGCCGCAAGCACACAGACTTTAGTTTCCTTTGTATCAATTTTAGAGCCAAAGCAGGAAACAGTGACACGTGACACATCGTACAAGTTTTCTCTACTGAACCAATCCATAATTAGGTCATTGTGGGAGATTGGGCATAACTTTGCCTTGAAGAATCCAAATTAGGTCAGACCTTTGGCATTTGAAATAAGATTTAGAGGGCTACTACAGGGCCAAATTTTAGATATTGGAGCTCTAAAATCACAGAGATAATTCAGTTTCAATATCGAGCTCCTCAAAATCAAGAAAAATGTGTGTATTTTTTTTTTTTCAAATTGCATAAGTCTTGTTTGAAAATTTAGTTTTAAGTGATTCCAAAGGCCTATTGAGCATATATATCAGTATTGGGTTCTAAAATGCCTCCTAAAAAGAATTCAACACCCATTAAGCCCTCAGAGTACTCTAATATGACTCATGAAGATGAAGAATTGCAACATGATCTATCAAAATTACAAGAGCAAGTGCACCAAATTTTGCTCTCGCAAAGAGCAACAAAAAATGAAATGGAAGTTTTGAAGAAAGGCGTGGAAGTGAAGATGGATGGTTTGTGTTTGGGACCCCATGATTTGCAATATTGGCAAAAGCAAATCTGCAGGGAAACACATCAAACCACTTTGGAGTCCAAGGACTTAGCCTTCCTGGGCTCAGAGAGGGCTCTCTCTATGTTTATTATTAAAATGATTTATCTTTAAGCTTATGTTTTCTGATTTTAGGCTAGTTATGAAGTTTTGGGATTGTTATGTTTTTTTTGTTTGATTGATTGATTAATAGATTGATTGTTTCAGTTGAATAGGTAGACTATGGGAAGCTTAATCCATTGAGCTATGGAGTCATAAAAGATTTTAATTGTACATCAATTCTGCAAGGGTTTTCATAGGGCAAGCTAACTATATCAAGTGGATCTTTTAGTTTAGATTAAATATGAAATGACAACAAGTTGTGAATTCAGTAAAACTAAAGGACAATTAAGAATCCTTTAACCATACTACAACAAGAAAAGCCTTTAAGATAATTGTTTAAGAGAAACTAAAGAGCAGGACACCCCTGAATTCTTTAGCCAAAACTCTACTATGAAAACCTTTAAGACAAACAATCCAGCAATCCTAGAGAGCGAGACACCCCTGAATTCTCTAGCTATTACTTTCAGACAAAGAAAACATTCAAGATAACAGTTAAGTGAAATTAAATATTAGGACACCCCTGAATTCTTTAATCAAACTTCAGAGAAGGCCTTTAAGATAACAGTCCAGTAATACTAAAGAGCAGGACACCCTTGAATTCTTTAATCACTTACTTTACTAAGAAAACCTAAAGGCAGCAAGCTAGGTGGAACTAAAGAGCAAGACACCCCTGAATTCTATAATCAGACCTAGCAGCAAAAAACATAAAGATAATAGAAACATATAGAGTTAAGGTGCCGAAACAACATATCTCAATCTAAAATTTCTATTCTTTTATCAGAGAAATTTATGGACAATATGGAAAACAAAAGAGAAACAATGAGAAAGAGGGATAACATCACCATTAACATAGCTCAAGAATCCTGAGAACATGCTTGTATTACTGATGTCCAAAATAGTTACAATACTCCAGTGCAATAGTCTATGCAACTCAGATTCTGATCAAAATCCAGTCTAGCAATCAACCAACTAACCAACCAACAATAATAATGAACAATACATGCAGTATTTAACTGCAATTGAGGAGGTGATCCTAATCTAGGGTTTCAGGCTATAGTTATTACAGAGTAAATGTAATCTTGACCTTTGAGACCATACAAGGCCCAAGGCAAAGTATCTCTGACTGACTCACTGTAATAATAACTTTTAACTTAACTGCTTAGCTAACTTTAGGATGTTTTTAACTTTTTGGCTTTATCATTAACTTTCACAATAACTGCTGAGCTGTTTAAAATATCTCTGACTGAAAACATTAACTGAGGTATCTGTCTTTAGTAAAATTACGCTGTAGGTAGCCAAATGAGGTTTAAAAGAAGTAAAGGTTGATTTGGCCTTTGTCATTCGGATCTGTCTTTCTTTGTTGATTTGTCTTTAAGCTCTCATTAGTCTTTTAATTTTGATTTGTCCTTTAATCTCAAATCTGTCTTCATCTGTATCTTCTAACAGTTTTCTCTTTTACTGCCTTTACTGTCACAATCATTCTTTTTCTCTGTCTTTGCCCCTTTGACTTGTTTTATCTTTGTTTTTGTCTTTCTGTCTTTGTCTTTCCTTGTTGATTACTTTGAACCTGATTGTTGTGTTTAACCCTTTTGCTCTTACTATTTGTTTGTTTTGAATAAGCCTTGATGCTATTGGGACGAATGTACAGACACGGACAATCATTGAGGCCTCCCTTTCTGCTTTATTGGTGCCTTTTGATCGTCCTCGTGCTCTTGGTCCTTTTGATGAAACAAGACATTTTGGATCGTCACCCAAAGGACCTGTTTTTAACATTTTTCGAACTTAGAAATGCAACTTATGCATTCTTTGCCATGTACATCACCTGTAAAACCAAAAATAATTTATTAATAAAAACTTGCGTTGTGGACAGAGTCTGAATAATGGCAGGCTTTGGTCTTTGTGCTTAACTGTGGCTTTCTGGGTCTTTAAAAGATGTCGCATGGGTTTTCGTGGCAGATTGGTTCTTATCGCGACATCACAGGGCCTCAGATTGTTTGAAAGGGTCAATGATTTTGTTTGTAAGCGGGAGGCGGTTTAGTGGTTTTTGCACGGTGAGGGAGTGGGTTGGCAGTATTTTTCACAGGGATGCGATGAACAGTGGCAGCGACGCGTGGCGTATGAACGGGGCATGAATACTGCCCATTTTTCAAGGCTCAAAGGTTCTTAACTTTCGGTATTTTGGATTTGCGAAAGGGCACGATGACCGTCGGATCTGGGAGCAGAGATCTGACGGTGATCGGATGACGAATGGACTGTGGGTTGATTTGACGTGTGGGGTCGGGGTTTTAAATGGAGTGGCGGGTAAATATAAAGCAGGGCCAGGATTTGAATGGAGAGCAGGGGTTTGAAAGGAAAGTGGGGCCCGGGGTTTATTTAAGAGGAGGTGCTAAAATCATAAGGCGAGGCCATGGTTATATGATAGCAGAGGCTAAGGTTTAAAGGGGTGAGAGGCTAATGTATATAAGGAGTCGGGCTTAAAAATAAACAGAGTTTATTTTAAATAGTGGGTCCCGAATACATCTTTTTCAAAACAATGTAAAAATGATTTTTACATTGTTTTATGAGAGAAGGGAAAAGAATGAAGGGGAGGGGATTTTTATGAGGAAAATGGGGTTTTTAGGTAGGAAAAGGGTAAAAATGAGGGATTTATGATCAAACATGGAATTTCAGAGCATGAGGGTACTGAAAGAGGCAGAATGAGAGATAGTGGATAGGTAAAATAAATATAATGAAGGTAGTGAGATTTCTGAAAATAAATGATAGTTAGGGAATGTTATTTTCAGCAGACTGTAGAAAATCCATAGTCATCTAGTGATGTTGTAGAATACAGGAAACTAACAGTGGCTCCAACTGGGGTAGGAGGTGTCAAGAACCTCAGATTTCAGATCATAACCTGTTACTATTAGATGGACCAAAGTACACCATGTAAGACCAATTTTACCCTAAGTAAAATTGCTTTCACTATGAAAAATAACTTAGTAATCCTTGATTTATTAAGTTGTTTATGGTCTAAATAGGAAACCCCATGAGGAAATATCGAATAAATCCATATTTTTTTGGTTTTCCTCAAGGAATAATTAGTTAAACAGTAGTTTAATTAATATTCCTGGTCATATTTAACCCAAAACAGGAAAATTAATGAGATAAATCATTATTTATCTTATTATTTTCTAGGAATAATTATTTAAACCTTATTTAAATAATATTCCTTGTTGAATTTGACTAAATCATTTATAAATAATTGAATAAATCATTATTTATTTAATTATTACTCAACCACATCCTTAAAATAATAAATAAATCATTTATTTATTTATTATTTACAAATAAAGTGTTTTGACCAAATTCAAATTCTTTTTCCCGACAAAAAATATAATAAAATACTCCATAAAAGTTGGATCTAGATTTGGTTAATAATATTTTAACTATGCACCAATATCTAAACTAACTCAATATTTTGTTATAAATAGAAGGGGTTTTCCATTCATTCACTACATTTTGTTTCCTAAAGATCACTCTGGATCTATACTTTTGGTCTGACTTTGATCCTCCATCATTGTCATATTTTGCTACCATTTTGCTTGTGAGCTCCCTTTGAGTTCCATTTTTGTTTGGGTTTTCTACACCATCAAGAGAGAGAGATCTTAGATCTGAAGTGTTGAGGACATACAAGAACCGATCCCATTGAGGGGGACTGGGATCCCATTGAGGGGGACTGGTAACATCTTTCTATGTTCCCTTCCCAGGTGTCATAAATACAAAAATTCTTTAAAATATCCTTGTCTTTTCTATTGGATGCATGGAGCAACTCTTAATTTTATTTACTGCTTAATGTATTTTACTGCATAGATCTGGATTTTGTAGCATTTATCTTGGTCAACTAACTGCAGATCTAAAGAAATTGGTAGCCACCTTTGATGTTAGGGTTGTTTGTTATGCACAGCTAAAGTGAGCTTTTTTCGTACGCTTGTGATTAGAATTCATCCTAACAAGTGCCTTGCTTGTATTTGTCTGATTTTCATTCTGTAATTGCTGATCTGCTATAGTTTTTGTGACTATGACCTTTTAAAAAATTGTAAAACATACCTCCTGCAAATCAATTCTGCCTACCCATTATTCTATTCTAACATTTTTTCTTCATTTTTTGGGTGCATTTAGACTTGCAAACCCTGACATCATGTTTCTTTTGAAAAGAAAACTATCTAAATATAACCTTATAAATTCCAAAGGCTCAGATTAAACTGATGAGCTCCTTTATTCTCTACCTAACTACTTATCTGTCAAGATTAAATAGTTTGAAAAATTTTTATTCTCTAACTATCAGTATGAAATTTAAAACATGAATGGATCAAGATTAAGTTGTTTGATCATCATGGTTTTGTGGCATTTTGGGACAAGCTGCACACAATATTATTTTGCAAAAAGTAAACTAAACTGAGGGCTTTGATCTTGAATCTTTAATTTATCACTTGTCCCTTACTTTTCTTATTAGTTCAGATTTAGACTTTGGAACCAATGTCATTTCCCATCTACCTACTGATAAGCCAAGTTTAAACAGTTTGGTAAATCTTCATTTTCTAACTTATCAACAAAAATTCAAAATTTGTTCAATCATGATTAGGCTGTATGATTGAACAAGAATTTTTCAAAAGTAGTGGCATTTGGACTTGCACACTTTCATAAATATTTATTTTTTGGTATGGATCTTTACCTTTTATTTTTATCTGCCCTCTTTTCTTATTTTCTTTCTCTCTTTCTTGTATCAATTTTTTTCTTAGTTTTGCTTTAAGCAATGTTATGTACAACGAAAAAAACTTTAAACTAAGATTCTCAACTGAAATAATGCTTGAGCATCCTGCCATTGACAGGACCTCCAAATAATTTTGTTCCATCCATTTCTTGTAGGAAAAATGCATTATTACCTCTTGGAGAATGGATGATGTATGGACCTTTCCATTGATTCTCAAATTTTCCATGCTTGCCTTTGTCCTCTCTTCTTGAATCCCACTTTAGCACTTTGTCTCCAATGCTAAAATCATTTGCCTTGGTCCTTCTGTCAAAAAGCTTCTTGATATTTTCTTGTACTAGCCGTGTCCTGTTGTATACTCCTTCTCTGGTTTGTTGCAGCTGGACATTTTGGTTTATTCTCCTTTGCATATCATTCTCTTCAGATTGGAATTTTTGAATGAGATTCATTACTGGTACTCCCAAGCTTGTTGGGAAGACTGCATTTGTTCCATATACCAGCTGATATGGGGACATATCAATTAAATTCTTATTTGTTAATCTGTCTGCCCATAGTGCATGTATCAACTTGCTATTGCATGATTTATTATTCTCTTCCAGCAATTTTTTAATGATATTCACCAAACTCTTGTTTTAGGATTCAAACAACCCATTACCTTGAGGGTAATAAGTTGTAGAGTGCCCCGAAGTAATGTGATATCTGTGGAAAAAATCCACCATTTTATTGGATCTAAAAGCAGCAACATTATCAGTAATGATTTTCCTAGGACAGCCAAACCTAGACAAAATGTTTTTTTCAAGGAATTTGATAATTACTGAGTATGTGGCAGTCCTGGAAGGGATGGCTTCTATCCACTTTGTAAAATAGTCAGTTGCAGTAAGGATCCATTTATGCTGGGCATAGGAGGCAGGGTGGATTTCTCCAATGAAATCAGGACCCCATTGTTGAAAAGGAGCTTCAACAAAGATAGGTTGTAATGGCAAAGGCATCAATTTTCTTTTACCCTCAAAGATTTGGCATTTATGACAAGAAATTAACATTTTTTGGATGTCTTGAAAGATGGCGGGCCAATAGTAACCAGCTATAAGGATTTTATTGATAGTGGTTTTCCAATAGAGGTGGCCTCCACATTCTCCTTCATGAAATTCATGCATAATCGAATCTGCATCTTCTTCAGGAAAACATTTAAGAAATACACCACCAAAATTTTTCCAATATAAAACTTTATCCAAAATGCAGAAATTTACAGCCTTAATTTTCAAGGATCTGGCCTTTGTTTTGGAAAAACCAGGAGGAACATTTAGATTAAAGAGCACATATAATATATCAACATACCAAGGAGAGTTCAGGAATGCTTCCTCAATAGGGGGAGTCACCAGCTCCTCTTGTTCATCTAATGAGTCCATCATATTTATGTCCAGTGCTTGAAAATTTGTTTCAGCCATTAATTTAGCCAGTCCTTGTCCTTTGATTAACTTGGTGGGCTTGATTTACAGGTCATTTTCTATGATGAAAACAATCCACTTACCTCTTTTTCCATCAGGATCTTGTGTCAGTATATCTTTTACCACTATGTGAGGCACAAATGCAATGATATGAGAATGCAAAATATAAACTTTGAAATCCTTTAGTGCTTTGATTAAGGCAAAAGCCTATTTTTCCATTATGTTATATTTCAGAGGTGCATCTCTTAGTTCCTTGTTGAAAAATGGTATGGGCTGCTCTTGTCCCATCATGTTTTTCTGCAGTAAGACAACAACAACTGTGTGTTTTGATGCTGTTAGCCACCAATAAAATTTTGTCATACCAAATGGTGGCTAAATGATTTTGGAGCCTTCAAGAAACAGATTTTATTGCAAAAAGTGTTACCTCTTGAAGTCTTATGAAGACATCTGGTCATTAATCTTAAACTTTACTATTGTTTCCATTTCGTACTCTGAAAATTCTGCTATTTTCATAAGTAAAAACACTGCTGCAAAGGCCCTTTTCCTCCTTCCACCACAAAACTAACCTTCAATTTTTTACCCTTTTCTTCCCATAACATTCCTCTATTTTTTTATGAGTTCCCTTTTTTTCATTCATAAAAATCCATTTTATAATGTTTAAAACCCACTTTTAGCCTTACCGAAACCCCCAAATCCATTGAAAAACTTGAAAATTTTCATAAAAAACAAGTTTTATTGCTAAGGACTCAAGCCCCCTTGGGCCAAGTCTTAAAAACCACTTCCCCACCATACGCCTTGAGGCTGGAACCAAGCGCTAACCCCTTTCAGCGCTAATCACATCGCAAAATCCCAGCGCACAAGTTTGTTTGACATATTTCAAATGTTCCGATGCGATTAGCCCTCTGTTTTACGACCCCGATCGTATTATTATATTATTTTTTCATATAAACTATGGGCCCGCCTATCGTGCTTAAAACCTTGTAAATAATCCTTTCCCGATCACCTTTTTCTTTTGTAAAGACATAAAACCCATTTATCCAAAGTTTGATTTAAAAAGCTAAAATCACATGTTAAATGAAAAATGGTTAGATTGAAAAGGGCGAAGCTCTTATCGCATCGGAAAAGTTTTAAATGGGTTGATTGAAAAGCCTAGGCCCGAAGGCCTGACCCCGATTAGCCCCTATATACATGAGCCCAGAGCCTATCAGAGGTCTATATAAAACCAAGCCCCACAACCGGGCGCCCAATCGCATCGAAACTTTTCCTTTGGTGCGGTTTAAGTGTTTACCACTGTTGATTACGATGGCTCGATCATGCAATCGCGTCGGCCTTTCTCTGATCGTGCAATCGCATCACCTCACTCCTGACTGCCAATTGCGATTCCCCCGATGTTTCACCTATCGTCGATCTAATCTGAAGATCAACGGTCTGCAATTAATCGCATCGCAACTTTCGATCGGTGCATTTGCTCGCCACCCCCGATTGCGATCCCCCGATTGCGATCCTCCGATTGGATCTGGACCGTCCACGTGTCCAGATTGGATGGTCCAAAATCACTACGTCTTATTCTTCTCCCCGCTCTCCTTTTTTGCCTCTTCTACGCAGATCTCCACCGTTGGATGAAGCCATCCAACGGCCACACTCTCTCCCGATGCCCTCTGAAGCAATTTAACCAATAAACGCAGGATTTTATAATTTTTTGTGTTTTTTGCAAGATCTAATGGATTTAGAATGTTTTAAAGGGAAATCAAAGCCAAAGGATGACGATATTTCAGGCTTTGTTTATTAAAATGATCCCTTTAAAAGGTTTCAATACCACAATCTGTCGGCGCATCATGAAGTGTTGAGACCATAAGAGACCTTCGCAGATCTGCACATCAACAAGACACCGTGAAGAGAAAGATAATTAAAGAGTATCAGACCGAAAGCATAGAACCAAAGTGGAAAATTGTTTAAAGACTGTTAACACAGTTTGGAGGTTTAAGACATTAATTTGATTGAATCAAAAATCTGATTCATGATTAAAGGAAGTTTGAAGACCAAAAGACAAAAATTAGGCTTAATTAAAGACTAAAACACAAAATTCAAATATACTATAAGTGTTTTAGGTTAAAATAAAATATCTGTCAGTTCAAACAGCCTACGCTGCCACATCAGGGGCAAATTGAATCCTCCAGCTACCACAGAGCCACCTAAAGCCTCAAAGCAATCAAAAGGAGGCTGAGTTATTGCTAGACCAAGAGAATTTGCATCAATGCGGCCGAACAGTTATTTCCACCAAAAGAATTTATGATAAACTGTTAGCAGAAGTTATTTTAAGGATAACGCAGAGCCTTAAAGTCAACAAATTCTTTCCAGCAAGCTCAAATAGTTAATGTAACCAATTAATACAGGAGAAATATCTGAAATTTTCTCCATCGAGCCCCTCAAAGGCCGAGAGACAGTGAACTGTATTAATTCAACTTAGAAGATATTTGTCCCATTCCACCTCCTCGTTCTTCTCTAAATACTTCCGTAGAAGATGAGAAGTGGTTGGTCATTTTTTGATCACAAGTTGTAATACTGAAACTCTTTGAAATAAATACATAGTCTGTTGAAGTTGAAGAAGAAACTAAAGTCTTGGAAACCTTGATGATGTTGTTGCATGCTTGTTCCTGAGAAGGCTCTATCATTGGATCCATGAGCTTGGCTGTTGGTGAAGTATTCTGAACTATTTTATGTTTTCCCCTGTTTTCATTATGTTCCATAATTTCTTACTACAGTAGGTTGAAAGTTTTAGGCTTAGAAATGACTCTTGGAAGCACCTTAGACCTGTTCATCCTTCACTGTTTCATGTTTTCTTCTGCTGAAGTATTTTAGAGTCTTTAATCTCTCTCTTTAATCTTCATGCTTGTTTATTTCCTTAATAGTTAGAACATTTGGTTTTAGCATGATTTATGGTTCTCCCTGCTCGTCTGCTGCCACTTAAAAACTGTTATAGAAGTCTCCCTTTGAAGTTCTTTGTTTACAGTGAATCAAAGATGTCTGTTCTGATCTTGCCCTTTGTCCTCGCTTAAACAGTTGGCTTAAAGGTCATTATAATTATGATCATAAATGTATTTAGGTGTTCCCTCTTCTATGACTGCAATTATCAGTGAATCTTTTATGTTTCTAAGTCCTTTGAAATAAAATCTTTGAGGAAATAGGGTGTTCCCCGAATCTTAGATTTCATTTTAAAAGTTGTTTTGAAATCATTATTTGCTTAAAGGTGTGATTTGTAGAATTTATGGTTAGCCCTGTCTATTAAAGAGCTCTTTATTGTTCAAATTATGTTTTCAAATTCCCTTTGTTGAGAATTAAAACTTCTCTTTCCAAATCATTAATGTTCATCCCATTCCAAAAACAAAAGGATCCTGTGGCCAAGTTAGATTTTCCCTTTGATATCCCATATCCATTGATGAGTTTGTTATGACCTTTTATTGACTCCATTGCCCAATGAACCAGATATTTCTCTATCCTATATATCTTTCCTAGGCCTTTCATGTTCTGCTGTATCAATCCAACCAACCAAACAAACAATCAAAAACCCGTACTTAATAACTAGTCTAAAATCAATACTCTAAGCACACAAGATAAACCTTTGTAAACAAACATTTGAGAGATCCCTCTTTGAGAACAAGAGGACTAGATACTGTAACTCTAAAGATTGGTTCTGATGTTTCCTTGTATTTTGATTTGCCAAACTATCAAAACATGGGACACCAACACAATGGCGATCATGATGGGACCTACTGAGAATACATTGGTTTGAAAACCCTTCTTCAAACTTTTTAGGCCTAGTATAACATAAGTAGCCTTCTTCAAGCACTACTTAACAAATGGTAATCATGATAGGACTTAATTGAATTAGTGACAAACTAAGTAACCCTTAGGATTCCCGTTAGCCCTTATCAAACCTTGAAGGAACCAGTTACCAAGCCATAAGGGCAACTCTATTTGTTTGAACACCTTAGCTAATTGCGAAATCAGACTTAGAACACTCTCTTAACCTATAAGACCAAAATAACTCAGAAAAACCCAAAAAAAATTCAGTTTGGCTTCATAATAAACTTGGTGGTGGACCATAAAACCTTTTACCTCCAAAAGAGCTAAAAATTTCCACCTGGCAACTCCAAAATCCTAAAAACAGACCTTAAGACTCCACTGGGAAGACCCCAAGTCTTTATAGCATCATACCAACTCAGTTAGAAGGCTTTAAGATTAAAATTTTCCTTCTTTTGAAAAGATCAGTTAGCCTCTTAAAGATTGTCATATTTGGCTAAACTTTTCTTTTAACTGGGTCTAAAAAACATAGCATAGTGGCTCCTAGAAAGATTCATACTAGAGCCCACTCTGACCCAAACCCACCGGAAGTAGTTGAAAACCCTGAAAGTATACTTAGGGAGTCCCCTAAGATTAAATTTTCAACTGTTTTCAGATCACCCTTGAGAGCTAATTCAGTTCCTGAAAATCTTGCAGCTCTACACCAATCACAAGTCGACTTAAGAAATCCTTTTAGAACTAGGTCGCTTGATGATATAATTCAGATAGACTCCGAGTCTTCACTTTCATCCCCAGAACTAAGTGAACAACCTTGTAGTAGAGAAACCACACCACCTGATTTAAATTTCCTTCTCAATCTAGGTGTCTCTCATCCAAGATCAGCTCAAAGGTCTATCCCCGGTACATCCACATCTGTCCATCCAACATCCACTGTCCAAAACACCCCATTTCAGCCATTTTTTGTAAACCCACCTCTTGTAAATCCACCCTTATTTCCAGCCATGGCAACATGGTATGCCCCATTAGTATTACCACAACCTCTACTTCCCTTACCAAATGATTACCAATCCAAAATCCCCCACTTCACTGGAAAAGAGTCCACCACAGCCCAACAACATGTAGATAGGATGGAGGATGTGTTTGATTACATGGAGATAGAAGAGGAAACCGTGAAGATGAGGATCTTTGCCCAAAGTTTAGGAGGAGATGTAAAGAGATGGTTTAAAAACTTACCTCTTAACAGTATAAACGATCTCCCTGCCTTGCATCAAACATTCATCAACAAATGGGAACTCAAAAAGAATCCTCTCCAAATACTAGTAGAGTATAGAAGCCTTAAGAGAAATCACAGGGAGAGTGTTCATGACTACTCTACTAGATTCAACAGTGTTTACAATGCTCTCCCGCCTCACATGAAACCTCCTCAAAGCATGGCCTTGGTAAGGTATCCTGAAGGCTTTGATGCTGAAATGACTTATGAGTTAAGGGGGAGGGATTTCTTAACCTTAGAAGACATGCAGAAAGGAGCCTTGGGTGTAGAAGCAAACATAATCGAGAAAAGAAATAGGTTGAGATTGGAGAAGAGGGTAACTTATAAAGATGACCTACTACCCTCAACCTCAACTTCTGATACAAAAATTGACAACCTAGTGAAGGTAATGGAGAGGATGCTTGAAAAGATAAATCTGAATGATAGAGTGCCACCAAGAGAACCCCAGAATAACCAAAATAGAAATAGAAATCAGAATTATAGAAGAGAAAACAATCAAGATAAGCAGAAAGAAAGTGACCAACAGATTAGACCTCCCTTCCAACAAAACTATGTAGATCAATATGAGGAAGATCGGGAGTTGGAAAGGCTGGGAGAATCTCACGTAAACTTGATTGGATCAGACAGTGGGGATGATGTTTTCCTCACTGAGGAAGAACAAAGTTTATTTTCTGATCAAAGTACAAACAACTATGAAGATTCCGATGACTATAGATTGGGGTTTGAAAATGCAATCATGGAAGTGCATAAACAATACGATCTTAGGAGCAAAGGGAATGTAGATAACTTAAAAGACAAGAACACTAATACCGTTGTCAAGAAAAACACAAAAACTCAGTCCAAAAAGACAGCAGAGAAAGCCAACATCTTGGCCAAGAAACCCGACTTAAACAAAGACAAAGGTGTCCAGCCAAATGTTGAACACAGTACCCCTAGCACTTCAGCTAGTGGTCCTAATAAAACTATCCCAATTACTAGTCCAAACAAGGTTCAGCAAATGAAAATTGCTAAAAAGAATTCAATTGAAAAGACAGATGTAAATATCAACAAATCAATTATTCCTTTCAGCCTTGAGGGAGAGATTGCTAAGATAAAAATTGCCATTCCCAAGAAATGTACAAAAACCAGGTTTTGAAAGCTTTGAACTTAGGAAGTGATAATGACACCCTGAACTTGACAGATGACAAACCTGAGTTGTTGTTTGGCCCAGAAGTTGAAGGAAAATACTAAGAAGGGATTGTCCCTCCCTTCTATGTTAGTTTGAACATACACGAGAAAATTTTACATAATGCCATGTTAGATTCCGGAGCTTCGCACAATCTAATGCCCAAGGTGGTAATGGAAAGCTTAGGCTTAGAAATTACTAAACCATACAAAGATTTGTATTCCTTTGACTCAAGCAGAGTCAAATGTTTGGGTTTAATCAAAGATTTGTGTATTAACTTATCCCAAATCCCTGCTAAAAGTTTAGTCATGGACATAGTTGTAGCTGACATTCCCCCTAAGTATGGCATGCTCTTATCAAGATCTTGGGGAGCCAAACTTCAGGGAAGCCTTCAAATGGACATGTCTTACGCCACCATCACTATTTTCAACCAAAACAGAAGACTATACAAGGAATCCCACATGAAGTACATGGTGAGAAACATAGACAAACCAAACAATTCTCCAATCTACTCTATTCAATCAAGTTTAGATTCCTTTATCTTATGTAACGAAGATGAAATTACTCGACAAGATAAGGAAAACATTGACCAAATCAGTTCACCAGAACAATCAAATCTTCCCTCGAATCAAATTCAAAACATTGACAATCAACAGCAACAAGAAAATGAAAATGAGGAAAATATACTTTGGACAATAAACTTCGATGGATCCTGTAATAAAACAAGTGCAGGGGCATGTGTCTGGATTCAAAATACAAATCAAATTTTTTCATATAAATTAAATTTTCCATGCACTAACAATATTGTTGAATACGAAGCCCTTCTCCTAGGCTTACAATTGCTTAAACAGTTAGAAGCCCAAAAGATATCCATCTTAGGGGATTCTGAACTTATCATAAAAAAAATCAAAGGAGAATGCTCAGCCAAAAATCCAAGGCTTAGGGAATATTGGAATGCTGCCCTCGATTTATTGAAAACCTTTGAAAAATACGAACTTGTTTTCATTCCTAGAGCGTTTAATCATTTAGCAAATGAACTCGCTTTGAATGCCAGTAACTGTCAAATACCGGAGATAAATGAACAACTTAGCGTAAAGGTAAAACATAGGCCTGCAGTGCCTGATAATGAAGATCACTGGCAAGTGTTTGATTCTGACCAACAAATAGATGATTTCTTAAAATCAGAAAACGTTTTCACCATACCAACATCAGAATCTAGCCATAATGAAAACTATCCATATATCGAAGAAATCCCAGAAGCTGAAATAACACACTCTGCTGATATAAATCATTATGAGAATCTGTTTGAAGCATAGTTAATTGACAACGCAGACCAAAAAGACCTGGAATTTGTACAATGTAAGAACGATTCAATTCCAAGAGGTCTCTCACCTTTGGAACACCTTTTCGACTTTAATGATGTAGCCAAAGAACCAAAAATGGAGCCGGTAGAAACAAACGTAGAAGAACATAACATAGGCTCCCTAGCGGAACCCAAGATGATTAAATTATGCAACACTCTTCCAACTCACATAAAATATTGATACATAGATCTGTTTAAGGAGTTTAAAGATGCTTTTGCCTGGGCATACACAGATCTGAAGTCTTACGATACCAGCATCATTCAGCACAAGATTCCCCTGAAGGAAAATAAAAAGCCTTTCAAACAAAAACTAAGGAGAATAAACCTACTTTTATTACCTTTAGTTAAAGCCGAAATTGAAAATATGCATGATGCTGGCATTATAGTGCCAATTAGATTTTCAGAATGGGTGTCAAGCTTAGTTTCTGTTAGAAAGAAGACAGGGGAGATCAGGCTCTGTATCAACTTCAAAAACTTAAACAGAGCATCCCTCAAAGACAACTACCCCTTGCCCAAGATGGACCATATACTTCAGAGGGTAGTTGGGTAAAAAAGGATATCACTCTTAGATGGGTTCTCGGGTTACAACCAGGTGTTAGTGCTCCCAAGTGATCAAATCAAAACTGCTTTTACCACACCTTGGGGCACCTTTATGTATGTCAAAATGCCTTTCGGACTAATGAATGCAGGGGCCACCTTCCAAAGGGCCATGGACATAGCCTTTTCTGAAGATATTGGCTATTTCATAATTATTTACCTTGATGACATAACTGTCTCTTCAAAAACTGATGAAGAACATTTGACTCACTTAAGGAAAGTTTTTGAGAAATGTAGGAAATTTGGCTTGTCATTGAATCCCAAAAAGACACTCTTCGGTCTCCAAGAAGGTAAACTTCTTGGTCACATAATTTCAGAAGAAGTAATCAAAATAGACCCTACAAGGATAGATGGCATATTGCAAATTAGCCATCCAAGAAGCCTCAAAGAATTACAATCTTTCATTGGAAAGATTAATTTTTTGAGAAGGTTTATCCCCAAACTTGCTGAGCTATTAAAAAACATTACAAACATGCTTAAGAAATATGTAGGTGTAAAATGGACTTTACCAGCTAAACAATCATTCGAACTTGTCAAACAAGCTCTTACCCAAACACCAGTCCTGATTAGTCTAGATTTTACCAAAGAATTTTACATCTTTTATTTTGCGTCTGACCATACAATAGCCACAGTTTTGCTTCAAAAGAATGACTTGGGGTAAGAAAAACCAATATCTTTCTTTAGTAGGGCTTTAAGAGATGCTCCTCTCAAATATAACATCATGGAGAAGCAAGCCTTAGCATTAGTGAAAGCTTTAAAGGACTTTAGGGTTTACATTTTACACTCTCACATAATTGCTTTTGTTCCACATACTGTTGTCAAGGATATTCGAAGTCAAGACCCTGATGGTAAAATGGGAAAATGGATTGCAACTATTCTTGAGTACGACTTAGAGATCAGGCCCACCAAACTAGTTAAAGGGCAAGGATTAGCAAAACTTATGGCTGAGTCTAACTTCCAAGCACTAGACATGAATATGGTAGATGTGTTGGAAGAAATAGAAGAATATACCGCTCCTTCTGTTGAAGAAACATTTCTAAATTCTCCTTGGTATGCTGACATTATTTATGTGCTTTTATATTTAAATGCCCCTCCTTCTTTGACTAAAACTAAGGCTAGATTTTTGAAACAAAAGGCTTTGAGTTTCTGCATATTAGATGGGGTATTATATTGGAAAAATGCTGTTGGAATTTTGCTTAAATGTTTACTTGAAGATGATGCAGGGAAGATCATGCATGAGTTGCATGAAGGAGAATGTGGAGGACACCTCTACTGGAAAGCTACAGTGAACAAAATTCTTAGATCTGGTTAATATTGGCCTACCCTTTTCCCAGACACTCAGAAGTTGGTCATGTCTTGCCATAAATGTCAAATCTTTGATGGCAAGAGAAAACTCCTTCCCTTACCTTTACATCCTATCAGAGTTGAGGCACGTTTTCAACAATGGGGTTTAGACTTCATTGGGGAAATTCATCCATCCTCCTCAGCTCAACATAAGTGGATCCTCATAGCCACTGACTTCTTTACCAAGTGGATAGAAGCTATACCTTCCAGGAATGTTAATGACTCTGTCATTACCAAGTTTCTTGAAACCAATATCCTATCCAGATTTGGTTGTCCCAGAAAAATCATAACAGACAATGCTGCTACTTTTAAATATAAGAAGATGGTTGATTTATGTTACAAATACCACATAACCTTGGGCCATTCCACTGCTTACTATCCCCAAGGAAATGGATTAGCTGAATCCTCCAACAAGAGTCTCATCAATATCATCAAAAAACTATTGGAACAGAATCAAAAGTCATGGCACAGTAAGCTGGTTCATGCCTTATGGGCTGATAGATTAACCACAAAAAAGTCAATAAATATGTCCCCCTATCAGCTAGTCTATGGTATGGACGTAGTTTTTCCCACCTAATTAGGAGTTCCAGTCATGAAACTCCTTCAAGAAGTGCAGATTGAAGAGAATGATATGCAAAGAAGAATCAACCAAACAATCCATTTACAGCAGACCATAGAGGAAGTCTATGAAAGAACATAGTTAGTCCAAGAAAATATGAAGAAGCTATTCGATAAGAGGACTAAGGAAAACAATTTCCAAGTTGGAAATGTTGTTCTTAAATGGGATTCAAGAAGAGAAGAGAAGGGAAAGCATGGCAAGTTTGAGAACTTGTGGAAAGGGCCATATATTATCCATACTGAGAGGGGTCACAATGCATTTTTCTTGAAATAATTAAATGGAGAAGATCTATATGGAGGTCCTGTCAATGGCAGGATGCTCAAACATTACTTCTGCCAAGAATATTGAGTTTCAAAGTATTTTATTTTTTTCATTGTAAATATCATAGTCTAACCATTGCATTCAAATTTAGAAAAATAAAAAAAACACAAAAACAATGAAAGAAAGGAAAGAGGGCAGATTGTAAAAACAATAAAGATATGGCCCCATACCAAAAAAGAGAGAAATAAGTTCTGAATGTGTGCAAGCTTAAATACCACTACTAAAAAACACACTTCTAGTTAGTCAAACTGCCTAATCTTGACTAATTAGCCTTTAAATTTTCTGCTGATAGGATAGTGAATTCAATTTTCCACAACTGTTTAATCTTGGCTTATTAGTAGATAGATTAGGATAGAAATCAAAGGTTCAAACATGCTCAAAATCTGAACCTAACATTTCAAAAAGAGAATGATTCAAATCTGTTTTATTTTCTGAGTCAAAAAGGATAAAAATCTGGTTCTAATTAGCTCAAAATCTGAACTAGATGGAAAAGAAGAAACAACTCAAATAAAGTCAAATCAGAGCTGTAAAAGGATGAAGGAAGTGCTTTGAATTTTTAGATCTTAAGCCTTCATTATTTTGATTTAATTTTATGCAAATAATAATCTATGTGAAACTTGTTTTTATGCCATAGATCATCATCAAGTTAGACTGTCCAATCCTGACTTGTATGTTTTTTAATTTCTGTTATAGAATTTAGAAAAATAAAAATCTGTTGGACAGTTTAATCCCAACATGAGATGGTAGATTAGCTATAGAATCATATGGACTCAACTGTTTAATCTGAGTCCATGGAGAAATAAGAAGTAGAACTAGATTAGATTTTTTTCTTTCAAAAAGAATAAAACGTTGTAAGAGAGTTTGCCAATCCAAGTGCACTCTAAGGAAGAAAAAATGTTAGATCATTAGGATTGGGTAGGTAGAAATTTTGTTGATAAAAGATCCATTGTTTTTCCATGGCTGTTAGCATTTCTAGAAAGGAAGAATATCATTCAATCAAAGTAAGGCATCCCAATGGATGAGGCAACTGATCAGCATCTCAGAGAATGCAAGTCTGAAATTCTTGATGCCTTTAAGAAGGCATCATCCCCAAGTGGAGCCACTGTTAGCCATCGATAAAAATTTTTCATACCAAATGGTGGCTAAATGATTTTGGAGCCTTCAAGGAACATATTTTATTGCAAAAAATGTTACCTCTTGAAGAATCATGAAGGCATATAATCATTAGTCTTAAATCTTCGCTGCTATTTCCATTTCATGCTCTGAAAATTCTGCTATTTTCATAAGTCAAAACACTGCTGCAAAGACCCTTTTCCTCCTTCCACCACAAAACTAACCTTCACTTTTTTACCTCTTTCTTCCATAAAATTCCTCTATTTTTTCATAAGTTTCCTTCTTCCATCCATGAAAATCCACTTTTTAAGGTTTAAAACCCACTTTTTAGCCTTATCGAAACCCTCGAATCCCTTTTAAAACATTGGAAAATCATAAAAATTTCATGTTTTTTATTACAGGCTTTAGCCCCTTTGGCTAAGCCCCCTAACCACTTCCCCACATGTGCCCTTGCCATAAAAACCAAGCGCTAAACCCATATAGCGCTTATCGCATCAGAAACTTTCGATGGTGCGTAAGTCTTGTGTTCCATTTAAATCCCGATGCGATCAAATATTTTATATAAATATCCCGTGGGCCCGCCTTCGGTGCCTAAAAACCATTGAATAAATCTTCCCGATCACCTTTTTCTTTTGTAAAGACGGAAAACCCATTTTTCCAAAGTTAAAAATAAAAAAAAAACCAAAGTCACGTGTTTAATATAAAAATGGTTAGATTGAAAGACTGATTGCGCAATCACAATGGAGAATTTCACAATGGGTTGATTAAGAAGACCCACATCAAACTTCTGATGCGATTGGGTCATATATGTATAAACCCCGCTCCCTCCGTTTTTGTTCCATATAACCTATGCCCGGGACTAAGAGTTTAAGTCCCGAGGCGCCAATCGCATCGCACAAATCGAATGGGTTGATTGAAAAGCCCATGCCCGACCTCCTGATTGCGATTGGCCCTTTTTTCATATATAAAACCCCGGGCATATTATCCTTCATATAAGCCTTCGGCCCCACAGACGGGCGCCTAACCATATCATATATATATTCCGCCCTGATCCATAAAAAACCTTTGTTTTTAATTAAACTTTAGGTTTTTTTAAGATATAAAGGGTTTTCCGCTGGTGCAACTAGAAAAAATATTGACCATTGATCTAAACCTTAGATCAATGGCCCACGCAAACTCGCATCGCAACTTTCATCGGTCGCGTTTATTTGACGCCCCCGATCGCCGATCCCCGATTGATTGTCCGCCGTCGATCTCCTCTCCTCCTTTCGAGATCCAACGGTCCTCATTCCCTCCAATCACAAGGTCTTACCCCCGCTTCAAACCCCTCCGATTCACTCTCCACCGTCGATCTGATCTATAGATTGATGGTTCGCGCTACATCGCATCGCAAGTTTTCAATCGGTGCAATTGTTCGCCGCCCCCGATTGCGATCCTCCGATTAGATCTGGACTGTCCACGTGTCCAGATCGGACGGTCCAAAATCACTACGTCTTATTCTTCTCCCCGCTCTCCTTTTGCCTCTTCTACGCAGATCTCCACTGTTGGATGAAGCCATCCAACGGCTACGCTCTCTCCCGATGCCCTCTGAAGCAGTTTAACCAATAAACGCAGGATTTTATAATTTTTTGTGTTTTTTGCAAGATCTAATGGATTTCGAATGTTTTAAAAGGGAAATCAAAGCCAAAGGATGACGATCCTTCAGGATTTGTTTATTAAAGGGATCTATTTAAAATGTTTCAATACCACGATCTGTCGGCGCATCATGAAGCGCTGATACCATAAGAAACCTTCGCGGATCTGCACATCAATAAGACACCGTGAAGAGAAAGATAATTAAAAAGTATCAGATCGACAACACATAACCAAAGTGGAAAAATTGTTTAAAGACTGTTAACATAGTTTGGAGGTTTAAGACATTAATTTGATTGAATCAAAGATCCGATTCACGATTAAAGGAAGTTTTGAAGACCAGAAGACAGAGATTAGGCTTAATTAAAGACTAAAACACAGAATTCAAATATACTACAGGTGTTTTAGGTTAAAATAAAATATCTGTCAGTTCAAACAGCCTACGCTACCACATCAGGGGAAAATTGAATCCCCTAGCTACCACAGAGCCACCTACAACCTCAAAGCAATCAAAAGGAGGCTGAGTTATTGCCAGACCAAGAGAATTTGCATCAATGCGGCCGAACAGTTATTTCCACCAAAGAAATTTATTATAAAATGACAACAGAAGTTATGTTAAGGATAACGCAGAGCCTTAAAGTCAACAATTTCTTTCCAAGCAAGCTCAAATAGTTAATGTAACCCATTAATACAGGAGAAATATCAGAATATTCTCCATCGAGCCCCTCAAAGGCCGAGAGACAACGAACTGTATTAAATCAACTTAGAAGATATTTATTCAATTCCACCTCCTTATTCTTCTATAAATACTTCTGTAGAAGATGAGAAGTTGTTGGTTGTTGTTTGATCACAAGTTGTAATACTGAAACTCTTTGAAATAAATACATAGTCCATTGAAGTTGAAGAACAAATTGAAGTCTTGGAGGTCTTGATGATGTTTTTGCATGCTTGTTCCTGAGAAGGCTCTATCATTGGATCCATGAAATTGGCTGTTGGTGAAGTATTCTGATATGTTTGATGTTTTCTCCTGTTTTCATTCTGTTCCATAATTTCTTACTACAATAGGTTGAAAGTTTTAGGCTAAGAAATGACTCTTGGAAGCACCTTAGACCTGTTCATCCTTCACTGTTTTATGTTTTCTTCTGCTGAAGTATTTTAGAGGCTTTAATATTTATCTTTAGTCTTCATGCTTGTTTATTTCCTTAATATTTTGAACAGTTGGTTTCAGCATGATTTATGGTTTTCCCTGTTTGTCTGCTGCCACTTAAAAACTATTATTGAAGTCTCCCTTTGAAGTTCTTTGCTTACAGTGAATCAAAGAGGTTTGTTTTGATCTTGCCCTTTGTCCTCACTTAAACAGTTGGCTTAAAGGTCGTTATAATTATGATCATAGATGTTTTTAGGTGTTCCCTCTTCTATGACTGCAATTATCAGTGAATCTTTTATGTTTCTAAGTCCTTTGAAATAAAATCTTTGAGGAAATAGGGTATTCCCCGAATCTTAGATTTCATTTTAAAAGTTGTTTTGAAATCATTATTTGCTTAAAGGTGTGATTTGTAGAATTTAAGGTTAGCCTTGTCTATTAAAGAGCTCTTTATTGTTCAAATTATGTTTTCAGATTCCCTTTGTTGAGAATTAAACTTCTCTTTCCAAATCATTAATGTTCATCCCATTTCAAAAACAAAAAGGATCCTGTGGCCAAGTTAGATTTTCCCTTTGATATCCCATATCCATTGATGAATTTGTTATGACCTTTTCTTGACTCTATTGCCCAATGAACCAAATATTTCTCTGTCCTATACATCTTTCTTAGGCCTTTCATATTCTGCTGTTTCATTCCAACCAAACAAACAAACAAACAAATAAACACCTGCACTTAATAACTAGTCTAAAACCAATACTCAAAGCACACAAGATAAACCTTTGCAAACAAACTTTTGAGAGATCCCTCTCTGAGAACAGGAGGAATAGATCCTGTAACTCTAAAGATTGGTTCTGATGTTTCCTTGTCTTTTGATTTTCCAAACTATCAAAACACGGGACACCAACACACCTGATCATGGACATAGTGGTAGCAGACATTCCCCCCAAGTATGGAATGCTTTTATCCAAAACTTGGTGAGCCAAGCTTTAGGGAAATATTCAACTTGATATGTCCTACACCACTATTCCTGTGTTTAACCAAACTAGAATACTCTATCGGGAATCACACATGAAATATATGGTCAGTAATCAAGAAAGGCTAGATAACATCCCGATGTGCTCCTTGCATTCTGATCTAAACTCTTTCATTTTACACACTAATGAGGACATTGAAGAACAATCATAAGGATTTGAAACAAACTT